>JAWPHD010004883.1:0-176006 GCA_037043455.1 Cyrtodaria siliqua | reverse complement strand
GATATTTACCAAATTTTACCAGATTGTTCGAAAATCTGCCAGATCGGACAGTAACAGCGGAGTGGTGGCCCTTGATTTTGTTAAAAATGCTATATTTTGCCTCATTAATACGATAGGGCCTTCATTTTTCATCTGATATTTACCAAACTTTACCAGATTTTTTAGTTATGGCCCTTGATTTAGTTAAAAATGCTGTATTTTGCCCAGAACTTTCAAAAAAACGTAAATTGCAGTCACTCGCTTCATTGATGTTATAAGAGCCATGTTAGCCAGAAGAGCGTCCACAGGCCCTCTTGGGCCTTTTGTTACTACAAGAATTAGATGTAAATTTCAGGGATACAGTCTATAAATCTGTTCTCAGCATACGAGTACATCTGGTTCCAAATCGGTATCGTCATTGATTATTGACTGATGTTAAACTTTATTAAAGGGACAAACGGCAATCTTGATTTTTTAAAAGCTCGCGGCGCCCCGTTTGTTTTTCTACATAACTTGCATTTTTTCAATAATTAATATTAATTATAAGAATAATATAAAAGAAAATGTGTTTGAATATTACTAACTGTTAGTGTGTACAGCTTTATATGTATCTCTTTTTGATGATGTCTGATTTTAAAATAAGCAACACCTCTTCAATCATTGAACATAGTTGATGAAACTTTAACTGACGCATCTTCTAATGAATATGAATAGGTCTGCTCCACTTATAACTATAATAATCTATCAATTCTTCATATTCTTACCATGATATTTTCCCAAATCCTCACATTCTAATCATGAACCAACATTCTATTTAGTGATCCATGACACATACTATTGCAGATGTCTTTCATATTCATATTATAACATTATACAACACAGATGTCAAAATTAAACAAAAACATGTTCATTTTGTCTCACGATGACTAGTTTATCTAGTGCTCAAATCGTTCATGATAAATGTGTTTTGATTGTTGACACTTACAAATAATAATTCGAACATCTACACACTGTTCGTATTCATTCCCCTAACTGTTTTCTAGTGTAACTTTTCTGACAGTCTTGTGATACGTTGTATCACTGTTTTCTAGTGTAACTGGTCTGACCGGCTTGTGATACTTTGTATCACTGTTTTCTAGTGTAACTGTTCTGACCGGCTTGTGATAATTTGTATCACTGTTTTCTAGTGTAACTGTTCTGACCGGCTTGTGATAATTTGTATCACTGTTTTCTTGTAGGCGTCTGATTTCACATTTCCGACACCGTAATAACTTCATCCGGTAAACCGAGGCTTGCCGCTGTCGTAGCAGTTGAAGAGGGCTTACTTTATCTTTTGAGTGGTAGCCAGTCCGGTGTTGATAAATGAATTGATAAATGAACTGATAAATCATTTATTGATAAATGAATTGATAAAAACAAGCGCATTGTAATTAACAGGGCAAATATTACTACCTTGACCAAATAACCACACAACCTCACCTCGCCCTTCCTGATCTCAGTGAAATAGTTAAGGTTTCGTTTAAGGGATCGTACTTTATGTCAATTATTTCAACTATATTATCCGACGGCTTTTTACTTGTTGCCATTAACTCATGAACCCCAAAAACAAACCACATTCGTAAGTGTTGGAATAAACTGCAGATAGTTTTGATAGAATTAATGATAGTATAGGTGGCGTAATTAATGATAGTATATGTGGCGTAATTAATGATAGTATAGGTGGTGTAATTTGTAATGATAGTATAGGTGGCGTAATTTGTAACCTTGTATTTCGAGATCGCTCTCATCGGTTCAAACAATTTTGGTAATGCCATGATGGCCCACCATTTTACATTGGAAACATATGACGCTACGTACAAAGCGATACGCCTCGTCGTGACAAATTAGCTACGAACTGCACAAAGTAATCAAAGTTTGTCTTGGTTTCATTTCTCAAACCCGTAGATCTATTGCTAATTTCCTGAACTGCATGTCTGTCTTCTTGTATTTTCATTATTTTTTATTGGCTATCCGTTTTTAAACACAACCTCTTACTCGATAATGTTTTATAGATCTATATCTTGTTTTTAATATATCTACCAAAATGTTATTTATTTATGAGTATATCTAGATCTATCATCATCATCACCAGCATCATCCTCACAGTCTAGTGTAAAATTACTGTATCTAATAAATCCTGATATAGATCTAAGACTAACAAAATTCCTGTATCCACTTTGGTCAATAGACTCATTCACATGGTCCTGAGTTATAGCACACTTAGCCAGGTGCTTTATCTATAATAATGTGTGTAAAGATCGGTCACTTATTAAATACATTCGTACCAACAGTTGAACTCGATACGATGCATGCGGTCGACCCAAGCCTGGATCCACAATTCCGAGAACAGATAGAACAAAATCCACTTTTATCAAACATGCTTTGAGCATCGCCTCTAAAACAAAGTAACAACAAATATAATATATATATATATAAATCGAACAGGAAAAGCAGCATTCGAGGACGACAGTCAACCACAAACACACACAGAAACAAAGAATACAAATTTAAAGATGAACAAAAAGGCCAAATAAGATATCACAAACACAAAAGGGTTGACAATAGGGCCTTGGAACGGTCAGTGGCAAGAAAGGCCGCTAGGGGTTTTTGAATAATGATATAGACTTCAAACAATATCAACTATATTATGTATAACGATCAATTTGATATTTTTTTTCGCTCATATGTTATACGCACCTACTTATACGCAACTACTCGCTTTGACGACGAATTAGAATGGGATACGACGTCATATTAAGGTTTAGTATCACCAAATTAACAAACATTGCATCGTTAATGCCCACTGTTATTTTATATTGTACAGATATATTGATCATGCTGGTACCCATGTTGTTATATCTCATGCTTGTAACCTGCGTGTAAATAACGAATCTGTTATGTTCTGTTCTGTCAATATTCTCATACATCAACAATAGGCGGAGATATCTAGTACTGGTGCCTGATAATTCAACGGTCTCTGCTGTATACCAACATATTAGGAAATTGGTTTAGCATTTGTTATTATGCTGATAAGTATGTTACGATATGTGTGGAATTTCGCTTTAATGCATTAATTATCCAAGTATGGTATTTCGTTTGCGTACTTTCCAAATGTCATTTGCCGGAATGCCTAACGTGTTAAGGGCCCTTTGATACATTTGATATTCGGAAATATTTTATTCTTTTTTTTCCAGAAATTAATAATAAAAAAAAAAATGCACAAATACTGGTGCGAAAACCGGACTGCGAATTGCTTACCTTTACCACAATTCTGGTAAAATGCATAAGAGAGTTATCGTGCTTGTCACATATGGTTGTGTAAAGATGATGAACATGTGTTCTATGTTTAATAGCTTTCTAACAATTGCTATTTGAATAATTATGATGAATATTATTTTACATTTGTTATATTATACACATCTCTTTAACTTTTTATACGAATATGAAATTCATACTATTAAAGATTAAGTAATTATTACTGTTCTATTTTGTGGTCCTTTATTATTTTGAGGAGTATATGTAAACGTAATTCTTGAGCTATTTTTAGCCGGATTGCGGAGCAAATCCAGGCTCATTGTTTTGTGATTTCTGCCATCCGTCCGTCCGTCTGTCTGTCCTTCCGTCTGTCCTTCTACGCGTTTTGACGCTGTGTTTAAACTTTTTATTTTTCCTTATATCTGAAAAACTACTTGTCCGAAAGCTTTGAAACTTGACACAGTTATTCATTATAAATGACAAGAACCATACTTTTGTCTTGTATTTAACCTCAATTATCTCCCTTTTTGATTTCGATATTTCTTTTAAAATATTTAATAAAAAAAACATTTGATCAAAAGCTTTTAAACTTGGCATACATATTCATCATATACAACTATATGTGACAAGCACCATAACTCTGTTATGCGTTTTACCAGAATTACGTCCTCTTTTATACATAGAATTTCAGTTCAAATTGTGAATGTACAGTCTCTATTTACAAAAACTAATTATCTGAAAGCTTTGAAACGTAATACACTTGTTCATTATCATTACACACTGTTATATGACAGGAACGCTGACTCTGTCTTCAATTTTACCTGAGTTATCTGCCTTTTTTTATTTAGATTGTTCAGTTAAAATATTTAACGAACAGTCATATTCCAAATAATATTTGACAAAAAGTGATTAAACTTGGTACATATATTCATCATCATCATTACACAACCATATGTGACAAGCACCATAACTCTGTTTACCAGAAGTATCTTAGAATTTCAGTGTGAATGTAGTCATATACCAAATACCAAGTGTCAGAACGATTTCAATCTTGGTATACATATTCAATTTTTTTATTGGACGTCAGATATTTAAAAAGTTGCATTGAAGTCCAATTTATTTAGCTGTCAGCCTCAGGGCACGAACAATCCACCTGTCTGCTCGCCATGAAGGTAAATTCTTTAAAATGTATCAATCAATTTGACCATTCAAATATTACGAAGGATTTAATAGTTTATTTGTGTCTCATTGTTTACAATCAAATATGCATACATATATACATTATTTCATACATAAAACATGAATTGTAAACACCTTTCTAAAAGAATTATAGGAGACGATATTATTGCACATTAACATGTAACATTCAATAATGCATATCAAAGCATAATTATCGTTTTGGCCTGTACATGAGTTACCAATAATACATCTAATGTGATAAGAATTGGACAACTATTGTTAATCAACCATATGAGTATCACATATATGATACTCAAAGTTTAAAATGCCATTAAAATGAGTTTGGGTAAACTGTGACATTTGTAAATAAGCACCCGGGGGGAATCAGGATGTGATAGACGTAATTGATTACTTGCTTTTAAAAGAATGCGATTTTGCACGAGTAAGGGAGTTTAAAGTTGAACCATTCAATGAATGGTCCGATCATGCACCGTTATCTTTTATTGTTCTATGCAAGCTGAGTGAAGTTGGCTGTGAGATCGTAGATCGTAGATCGACATTCAATATCGAGCTGGGTTTTCAATGTCAAGCTAGCTCTGAGAACGAGATTCGGTTAAACTTATAAGAATGCATACTGAATACAGAGCTGCGTTTGAATTTCGAGCTGGCTCTGAGATCGATATTCGTTTTAAACGTACACCAAGGCATTATGAATGCAGAGCTGGGTTTGAATACAGAGATGGCTCTGAGATCGATATTCGGTTAAGCTTATAAGAAGGCATACTGAATACAGAGCTAGGTTTGAATATCGAGCTGGCTCTGAGATCGATATTCGTTGTATACGTACACCAAGGCATTATGAATGCAGAGCTGGGTTTGAATACAGAGATGGCTCTGAGATCGATATTCGTTATTGACATACACAAAGTCATTTTGAATGCAGAGCTGGGTTTGAATTTCGAGCTGGCTCTGAGATCGATATTCGTTATAAACATACACTAAGGCATTATGAATGCAGAGTTGGGTTTGAATTTCGAGCTGTCTCTGAGATCGATATTCGTTTTAAACTTACACCGAGTCATTATCAATGCAGAGCTGTGTTTGAATACTGAGCTGGCTCTGAGATCGGTATTCGTTTTAAACATACACAAAATCATTTTTAATGCAGAGCTGGGTTTGAATTTAGAGCTGGCTCTGAGATCGATATTCGTTTTAAACGTGAACCAAGTCATTTTGAATATCGAGCTGGATTTGAATTTCGAGCTGTCTCTGAGATCGGTATTCGTTTTAAACATATAACAAGCCATTTTGAAAATAGAGCTGGTTTTGAATTTCGAGCTAGATCTGAGAACGATATTCGTTATAAACATACACTAAGGCATTATGAATGCAGAGTTGGGTTTGAATTTCGAGCTGGCTCTGAGATCGATATTCGTTATAAACTTACACCGAGTCATTCTGAATGCAGAGCTGTTTTTGAATAATGAGCTGGCTCTGAGATCGGTATTCGTTTTAAACATACACAAAATTATTTTTAATGCAGAGCTGGGTTTGAATTTAGAGCTGGCTCTGAGATCGATATTCGTTTTAAACGTGAACCAATTCATTTTGAATATCGAGCTGGATTTGAATTTCGAGCTGTCTCTGAGATCGGTATTCGTTTTAAACGTATAACAAGCCATTTTGAAAATCGAGCTGGTTTTGAATTTCGAGCTGGCTCTGAGATCGATATTCGTTTTAAAAGTATAACAGGGCATTTCAAATACAGAGCTGGGTTTGAATTTCGAGCTGGCTCTGAAAGTCATTTGAATGCAGAGCTGGGTTTGAATTTCGAGCTGGCTCTGATATCGATATTCGTTTTAAACGTGAACCAAGTCATTTTAAATATCGACCTGGGTTTGAAATTCGAGCTGGCTCTGAGATCGGTATTCGTTTTAAACGTATAACAAGGCATTTTGAATACAGAGCTGGGTTTGAATTTCGAGCTGACTCTGAGATCGATATTCGTTTTAAACGTACACCAAGGCATTATGAATGCAGAGCTGGGTTTGAATACAGAGATGGCTCTGAGATCGATATTCGTTTTACACATACATAAAATCATTTTGAATGCAGAGCTGGGTTTGAATTTCGAGCATGCTCTAAGATCGATATTCGTTTTAAACGTGAACCAAGTCATTTTGAATGCAGAGCTGTTTTTGAATACTAAGCTGGCTCTGAGATCAATATTCGTTTTAAACATACACAAAGTCATTTTGAATGCAGAGCTGGGTTTGAATTACGAGCTGGCTCTGAGATCGATATTCGTTTTAAACGTGAACCAAGTCATTTAGAATATCGAGCTGGGTTTGAATTTTTGAGCTGGCTTTGAGATCGGTATTCGTTATAAAAGTATAAAAAGCCATTTTGAATATCGAGCTTGGTTTGAATTTCGAGCTGGCTTTGAGATTGGTATTCGTTTTAAACGTCTTACAAGCCTTTTTGAATATCGAGCTAGGTTTGAATTTCGAGCTGGTTCTGAGATCGATATTCGTTTTAAACGTATAACAAGGCATTTTGAATACAAAGCTGGGTTTGAATTTCGAGCTGGCACTGAGATCGATATTCGTTTTAAACATACACAAAGTCATTTTGAATATCGAGCTGGATATGAATTTCGAGCTGGCTCTAAAATCGATATTCGTTACAAACATACAGGTCATTTTGAATGCAGAGCTGGGTTTGAATACAGAGCTGGCTCTGAGATCGATATTCGTTAAACTAATAAGAAGGCACACTGAATACAGAGCTGAGTTTGAATTTCGAGCTGGCTCTGAAATCGATATTCATTGTAAACGTACACCAAGGCATTATGAATGCAGAGCTGGGTTTGAATACAGAGATGGCTCTGAGATCGACATTCGTTATAAACATACACAAATTCATTTTGAATGCAGAGCCGGGTTTGAATTTCGAGCTGGCTCTGAGATCGATATTCGTTTTAAACGTGAACCAAGTCATTTTGAATATCGTGCTGGGTTTGAATTTCGAGCTGGCTCTGATATCGATATTCGTTTTAAACATACACAAAGTCATTTTCAATATCGAGCTAGGTTTGAATTTCGAGCCGGCTCAGAGATCGATATTCGCTTAAAACATACACCAAGCCATTTTGAATATCGAGCTGGATTTGAATTTCGTGCTAGATCTGAGATCGATGTTCGTTTAAACTTACACCGAGTCATTTTGAATGCAGAGGTTGTGTTTGAATACTGCGCTGGCTCTGAGATCGATATTCGTTTGAAACATACACAGTCATTTTGAATGCAGAGCTGGGTTTGAATTTCCAGCTGGCTCTGAGATCGATATACGTTTTAAACATGAACCAGCTCATTTTGAATACCGAGCTGGGTTTAAATTTCGAGCTGGCTCTGAGATCGGTATTCGTTTTAAACGTATAACAAGCCATTTTTAATATCGAGCTGGGTTTGAATTTCGAACTGGCTCTGAGATCGATATTCGTTTAAAACGTATAACAAGGCATTTTGAATACAGAGGAGGGTTTGAATTTTGAGCTAGCTCTGAGATCGATATTCGTTTTAAACAAACACATAGTCATTTTGAATGCAGAACTGGGTTTGAATTTCAAGCTGGCTCTGAGATCGATATTCGCTTTACACGTGAACCAAGTCATTTTGAATATCGAGCTGGATTTAAATTTCGTGCTGGCTCTGAGATCGGTATTCGTTTTAAACGTATAACAAGCCATTTTGAATATCGAGATGGGTTTAAATTTCGAGCTGGCTCTGAGATCGATATTCGTTTTAAACATACACAAAGTCATTTTGAATGCAGAGCTGGGTTTGAATTTCGAGCTGGCTCTGATATCGGTATTCGTTTTAAACATACACCAAGCCATTGTGAATATCGAGCTAAATTTGAATTTCGAGCTGGCTCTGAAATCGTTATCGTTACAAACATACAAGTCATTTTGAATGCAGAGCTGGGTTTGAATACAGAGGTGAGGTGGCTCTGAGATCGATATTCGTTTTAAACATACATCGAATCATTTTGAATGCAGAGCTGTGTTTGAATACTGAGCTGGCTCTGAGATCGATATTCGTTTTAAACCTACACAGTAATTTTGAATGCAGAGATGGGTCTGAATTTCCAGCTGGCTCCGAGATTCGTTTAAAACGCGAACCAAGTCATTTTGAATATAGAGCTGGGTTTGAATTTCGAGCTGGCTCTGAGATCGATATTCGTTTTAAACGTATTACAAGCCATTTTGAAAATCGAGCTGGGTTTGAATTTCGAGCTGGCTCTTAGATCGATATTCGTTTTAAACGTATAACAAGGCGTTTTGAATACAGAGCTGGGTTTGAATTTCAAGCTGGCTCTGAGATCGATATTCGCTTTACACGTGAACCAAGTCATTTTGAATACAGAGATGGATTTGAATTTCGAGCTGGCTCTGAGATCGGTATTCATTTTAGACATACGACAACGCATTTTGAATATCGAACTAGTTTTGAATTTCAAGCTGGCTCTGAGATCGATATTCGTTTAAAACATACACCAAGCCATTTTGAATATTGAGCTGGATTTGAATTTCGAGCTGGCTCTGATATTCGTAACAAACATACAAGTCATTTTGAATGCAAAGCTGGGTTTGAATACAGAGCTGGCTCTGAGATCGATATTCGTTTTAAACTGACACCGAGTCATTTTGAATGCAGAGCTGTGTTTGAATACTGAGCTGGCTCTGAGATCGATATTCGTTTTAAACATACACTGTCATTTTTAATGAGAGCTGGGTTTGAATTTCCAGCTGGCTCTGAGATCGATATTCGTTTGAAACGCGAACCAAGTCATTTTGAATATAGAGCTGGGTTTGAATTTTGAGCTGGCTCTGAGATCGATATTCGTTTTAAACGTATAACAAGCCATTTTGAATATCGAGCTGGATTTGAATTTCGAGCTGGCTCTGAGATCGATATTCGTTTTAAACGTATAACAAGGCATTTTGAATACAGAGCTGGGTTTGAATTTCGAGCTATCTCTGAGATCGATATTCGTTTTTAACATACAAAAAGTCATTTTGAATACAGAGATGGATTTGAATTTCGAGCTGGCTCTGAGATCGGTATTCATTTTAGATATACAACAACGCATTTTGAATATCGAACTACTTTTGAATTTCAAGCTGGCTCTGAGATCGATATTCGTTTAAAACATACACCAAGCCATTTTGAATATTGAGCTGGATTTGAATTTCGAGCTGGCTCTGAAATCGATATTCGTAACAAACATACAAGTCATTTTGAATGCAAAGCTGGGTTTGAATACTGAGCTGGCTCTGAGATCATTATTCGTTTTAAACTGACTCCGAGTCATTTTGAATGCAGAGCTGTGTTTGAATACTGAGCTGGCTCTGAGATCGATATTCGTTTTAAACATACACTATCATGTTTAATGCAGAGCTGGGTTTGAATTTCCAGCTGGCTCTGAGATCGATATTCGTTTTAAACGTGAACAGAGTCATTTTGAATATCGAGCTGGGTTTGAATTTCGAGCTGGCTCTGATATCGGTATTCGTTTTGAACGTATAACAAGCCATTTTGAATATCGATCTGATTTTGAATTTAGAGCCGGCTCTTTGCATGGAGGGTCAAGGTCACACCCATATTTGCTTTGTCGCGTTTCGATGTACTATCGTGATATCGCGTTTTCGTTATCGTAGTATCGTGATTTCGCAATTTGATTATCGTACTATCGCGTTATCATCATCATACTATCGCGTTATCATCATCGTACTATCGCGTTATCATCATCGTACTATCGCGTTATCACCATCGTACTATCGCGTTATCATTATCGCACTATCGCGTTATCATCATCGTACTATCGCGTTATCACCATCGTACTATCGCGTTATCATTATCGCACCATCGCCTTCCGGTGCGCATGTGCATGCTCAAAAATAGAAGATCTTCAAGTACAGCAGTACAAATGGACGGGTTTATACAAACTCATTTTGGGAGAGGCTATGCCTACAAGGAATTATTGTTTTATTGAAATCGGATATGGGGGTAGATATAAGGTGAGTTTATTTCAGATAATTTGTAATTTGTATTGGTTCGTTTTAAAGATAGTTTACCGTGTGGCAATTGTTTACAACCAAATTCGACAGTATTTACTAAACCACATGTCTTTGCTATATTTGACATTTTTCACACACATCTACTTTTTATGCTTTTCATGTTTCAAGCATACGTATATGTAATGTTATATAACTGAACAAGATCTTTCATGATGAGTTCAGTGATATAAAATGGGTATATTTATAAATAAAATGTGCTACTCGTAACATAATTATGCTTGTCTTATGAACTTATAATTCAGTATGTTCGAGAGGTTGTAGACTTGACTATGTCTGGCATGGTAATGCTTTTAGAACTACAGCTCTCAAAGTTCAAACCCTGCTCTCGCGATAGGGCGATATGCAGATTCGAACGCAGGTCCTCGTGTGTGAAAATCATGATTTTATTAGTGATCCTCATATAGCTACATCTGCTTGTTAGCCAAAAGCAACATTATTAACCATTCATTTCGTATGCCTTTTCAGCTATCGTCAACTGAAGAGACATTTACAGATAATGAATTTAAGGAGGCGAGGCGTGTGGGATGTTGAACAGGTTCAAAATGCTATACAGGTATAATTTGACTGCATTTCTCATTCCTGTAAAATCTTAAATAAAATTTCTAAGTAAAGGGGCGTTAACTCTGTCACTTTTGGTTGTAAACCGCTTTACTTTGTATTTTGACATGTGAAAATCGAAAATGAAATGCTATCTAATTTGTGGTGGTGGCGAATGTTTTTATGACAGAAAATAATCACCAGGAATATGCTCGGATGAAAATGTTAGTTTACAACTATGTTTTACACATTTGGACCACAAACAAAGGGAAACAACCTCAAGGTCATGGACAGTTACATTTTCATGAAACATCACGTTACAGCCTAATCAACGCAGTAGATGGCGCTGCACCAAATAATGTTTTCCATTTCACTAACTAAATTACATGTGTACAGCGTTGTTGCAACGAGCGTGAGTCGAAGCATTTCATTAGGTCGAGTATACGAAACTATGGGGTCCATATTGTGCTGATCTCGTAATATTCCAGGACAACCTTCATAGTTGAAAAATGTATCTGGCCGACTTGCTATGTTTACATACCAACAGTTTTGTTGTGAATAATTCATCAGTCCGAATTACAACATTCGATTTTTGAATAGTTCTGAGGGACACTTATTATAATAAGTACCTGGAGCAAGACGAGTGGGTTACTTTTCAGCCGATTTAATTCCACATGACATCAAAAGTTTCCATGGTAAAATGGTTATGACAATCTGGATGATGTCCAGAGACAAAATAAAGCTCATTCTATGCATTTGAGAAAGTATTTCTGGTTGAATCGTGTAACAAAGCAGAACATTTTTTTTCCAGGAAAATCATCTATAATGATTTTGTTAAGTGGGAAGAAGTCGATAAATCTAATATAATATATATGCCAAATTCAATTTGATATCATTAGAAAACTGAATGATGGATGTATCATGCCCAATTTATAGAAGCAAAAACCTGTCTTCGATTTCAAATGACAAAGACAGTTGCATTATATAATAAACGTCCCTCGTATAGTTCAAAATCCAGGTCTCAGTCGTTTACCATTTAGACAAGTGGGTCTATTCTGACAACATTTTCTTTTTATTTGTCAAAATGGTCATCGCTTTAAAATCGTGTCACTTGTAAACAATCTAACTATTTCACTCCAATAATAATTGTGTTAACGTCACATATATATATGTATATGTCCTAACCTCATAACTTTGCCAAAGACAACAGACAGAAAACAAATGGACACAAAAGGGATAGCAATGCATAGGCCAACCGTCTTTAGTGGAGCGCTGTGGTCTAGTGGTAGAGCGTTGGACCCATGATCCAAAAGTCGTGGGTTCGATTCCCGTCATTGCAATATGCGCTGTGTCCCTGAGCAAGACACTTTATCTGCATTGCTTAGTACTGGTTCTACCCAGGAAGACATCGAGAGTGATTCAAATAAGTTCATAGAGCTTTCGTTACAATCGATGTAAAATAAATAAGTTTAAACTAACCGTCTTTAATACTACAGTTCGACAAATAACACATATAAGTGAAATAGGACAGTGAAACACGATTCAAATGAATACTTGTTTATATTCAGAGTGAACTCTGTGGCAGCGGGCGCAATCTTGGCTGTCGTTCCATGACTCAAAGATTACAGTCTCGACACGGAATGTCTGTGGGAAGGTAAGTATACATGTGTGTTAAGGCAGCAAGCTACCGGAAGTTAAATTCAGGTTTAAACTCTTCCATACTGGAGGAGATGAAAGTACCTTTCTACCTATTTAATACCTATTAACTTAAGGCAAAGACGAACTTCTTTCGATGTACAGTTACCGTGTTCAGAAAGCGTGAATCATGTGCTCTTTTCAATTGAATGGGATGATCAAACTTTGGAAAAATAATACCCCGATAAAGAATGTCAAACGGTTTACCGCTAAACCTCATGCAAGTCATGAAAAGCAGGAAACACGCTTATGAAAACTGTCACAGTTTGCTGTTTTTTGACTTTATCTTTAAAACTTACTTTATCAGACTCTATAGCGCAGTTGGTAGTTTGGTTTACCTCCCCTTTTCAGCTTCACTATAGGTATTTGAGTAATGTAATACAAGACTACACAGTTGGTAGCGCGTCAAGCTTTTAACCTGGACAGCGGTCGTGAGTTCGAGCCCCACTCCGGACGTTTTGTCATTTTTGTGGAAAAAGAAGAGCTAATGTACTATAATTATTTATGATCACATGTGCAAAAAGTGCTCACGGTGAGCATTTATGAATCCATTTTGTCCGTCGTCTGTCCATTTAAACGAATAAACGTCTCTCATGCAATTTAACTATTTACTTCAAAAATAATGCCGGTATTGTTCTCTACCAAAATAGCTAAATCCGCTCCGTTCCGATGGAAAATATGGCAGCCAGTTGAGCACAACGGGACATTCAAGACCCCATTGTTTTGTTTTGTAGAAACATGGTTCTTCATCAGCTGAAGCTGTTGGATCCAGAGGGTGTTGAAGCCAGACGTAGACATAGACTCATTAGAAGAATATATCGCAACAAAGGTCCAAACATTTTAGTTCACGTGGATGGGTATGACAAGATAAAGCGCTATGGACTGGCAATACATGGTGCCATAGATGGGTGAGTTCCTTGAAGTTGTTCATTGTTTAGTAGGTCTGTGGTATAGGAACACTTGATTGTTTTATCTACATCAATTGTTAGGATATGTATGGTGACATATTTAGTAGTTGGTAGTTGGATTTTTAACTACTTTCTGGTCTGTAGTTGGATATTAAACTGTTCAAGGGTTAGTGATCTGCTTTCTGAATTCCAACTACTAGTACTTTATGGTTGGTAGTTGGATATTTGCATGTTACAATTGTTTTTTGATCTACGTTAACTGTAAAACATTGCATTCATCATGCCCGACAATTTAGTCGAGGATAAGTAACGTTGGTACTCAATAAAAACACTAACTGCTTTCTATGCCTTTTGTAGTTTGTTACTTGAAGAAAATATGCAACTGGCCTAATATATGTAACCGGGTACAGGTATATGGTGAAATATCGATTCTAACCGTGTGTCCTCGATAGCTCAGTGGTTAGAGCCCTGGTACGGTAAACCAGAGACCCTGGGTTCGAGTCCCGGTTGAGGAACGATTTTTTCACCACCTGTTATATTTGGGGGCTCGTCCGGGAGCCAGGACCGTGTCTTTAAGCATGAAACAGTATGAAAATAAGTCTGACAGCCGGCCTGGAGTTAACTCCATTAGAAATTCAGGGACGAATTTCAATCTGGTGGGGGTGTATGTAACCGGGTACAGGTATATGGTGAAATATCGATTCCTAACCGTGTGTCCTCGATAGCTCAGTGGTTAGAGCCCTGGTACGGTAAACCAGAGACCCTGGGTTCGAGTCCCGGTTGAGGAACGACTTTTTCACCACCTGTTATATTTGGGGGCTCGTCCGGGATCCAGGACCGTGTCTTTAAGCATGAAACAGTATGAAAATAAGTCTGACAGCCGGCCTGGAGTTAACTCCATTAGAAATTCAGGGACGAATTTCAATCTGGTGGGGGTGTATGTAACCGGGTACAGGTATATGGTGAAATATCGATTCCTAACCGTGTGTCCTCGATAGCTCAGTGGTTAGAGCCCTGGTACGGTAAACCAGAGACCCTGGGTTCGAGTCCCGGTTGAGGAACGACTTTTTCACCACCTGTTATATTTGCCCCGTTGGGCGCCATATGTAGCCGTGCCTTTAATAGTGGTTCAAGGGAGACAACTGCTATAGTTCTCTGTAGTATGTTTACTCATATTTATGTCCCTTATTCCACAGGTAGATAGCTGGCTATGTTCACAGTACTGAGTAATAACTGTAAAAGTTAATGAGACCATTTATCATGAGATCAATGTATTATTTATATTGTATATGGTTGTCATGTATGTCTTGACAAACTGGTTATTGTACAAATACAGCTTGGTTGACAGGATTGAGTGAGTGAAAACTAACTTAGGTCACCCCTAACACTGCATGGCATGATAACTCTAACTAACTCAGTCTTTGCCTACCTTCTCTATGAGAAACACCTATTTCAGTACAGAGATGTAATAATATATATTTTAGTAGTTTTCTATAGACTTGTAAAGGTCTGATTGAGAATGTAGTTTTATATATTCTACAGCTATTAGATTCTGGTAAATATTTGGTTGCAGAACCTAAATATGGATTTGTCTGGTGAGTTCTCGATTGTTTGGTATATTAATGAAATTGCCGCGTTTGTAGATAATGTATTTCTGTAATGGCTGCAATGTCATTCATGTTGTAATAATTTGTTAAATGTGATGTTTGTATATATTGCAGGCTTTATATTACCCGTATATAAAGAACCCTAAATCATGGATTGGAGTTGTTGAATTTATCCCCATAAGACCATGGTTACATATACATAATCTTGAACAGTATTCAATGCTCCATATTAACGTGAAATGGCCCATTTTATGGCCAGAAAACCCATCCCCGTTTCAAAATTACTACACTCGTTCAAAGCTATCAGTTGGATAACTGGATAATTGAAAAATTAACCAATTACTTTTTAGTCGATAGTTGGTTATTTGACGAAAATATACAACTGGCCTAATGCATACACAAATGGACTTCAATGCTTCTTACTCATGTGGAATGCACCTTGCTATGCTGGATATGTGAATTAAATACTGATAACCAATTTATAGTCAGTAGTTGGATATTTTCACGAATATATCGCACTATCCAAATGCCCTCTCAGTTAAAATGTCAGACATAAGGAATGCAAGAATTGATGCACAAGCAATTATAACATACTAAAGTTTGTTCCATCCCAAACCGAACATGAACTTTGGCCGCTTAAACATTTCTACAAATGACATATCAAGAAAAGAATACCTGTTTTGTAATCTACAAAAAAGCGACCCTACCAAATTTCAAGGAATTTTAGCTGCTTTTCCTTATCTTGTCATAATGGCCGATTTAATTTTTTTGAATGGAACTTTTCCATTGAAAATTTTCGACGTCATGACGGCATTATAACGATAACGCCATTGTGAACATCGCCTTTTCTGACTTAACGTCCCGTCATTTTAGCATTACGGCCTGTGGGAAAAGTCATGGCTACGGACATTTTATCCCGCTCTGAAGTGGCTATAAGACATCTTATCATACAAATTGTGGTGCAGTCATTGGCAATCGCCGATTTTTAATGTATTTTAATGACTTTTGAAACAATTAGCTAAATCTAGTTGTGAATGTATCGTTTGGTTTACTCTATCAGCTGTTTATTCGTCTATTTGGCTATTCCAGAAACTATCCGAACCCCCCTATGGAAGAGATTTTCATTCAAGAAATGCCCCCCAGGTTATTTGACGGCACTAGGACAGTCTACAAATACCCCCCTCTTGGACACTGTTGTTGCCTCAACACACACAGTAGGACTGCCTATGGAAAAGTTTGTTCTTTTATAAATTCCCCCTAGGACAGCTCGCATAATCACCACCCTTGGACACGAGCGACTTGACCCCCTAGGACAGCCCAATTGACCCAGTCGACCTTGACCCCTCTAAGACATACAGCCTAACCACCATAGGACACATGATATCCCCCCCCCCCCCCCCCCCTAGAACACAAGCAATTTGACCCACCTTGGAAAGCACCTTGGAAAGTGCTCCGGTAGGAACGTACACGGCAATAATGTCTTTCAGCCTCTCGCGACCATTTCCGTTAGTTTCGGCGTATGGGAATATTTCGATTTGATGTTTTCAGTTATTGGACATGAAAACAAATCTATCGAAAAATTGAAAAAAACGGCCTTGATATATATTTAATTTCCGGTCATTTTGGTACAGTTTTAACCATGCACGGCTAAATTTAAACTTTTATCGAAGCCTCAAAGATGAATGGGACAAACTTTACTACCAATATTCCACTACCAAGCAGAATGGTATTCAAATACCCTACTACCAACCAGAAAGTAGTTGGAATATTCAACTACAGTGTACCGACCAGAAAGTAGTTTCAGAATATCCAACTTCCGACCACAAAGTAGTGGACATTTAAATATCAAACTACGAACCAGAAAGTTGTTGGAATATTCAGCTGCCGACTACCACCAGAAAGTAGTTGGAATGTCCAACTACCGACGACCAACTACTTTCTAACTTCGGAAGACGTTCGTTTAACCACGAGCATTCACGAAGCAATTTCTACGACGTCATCGCCATGGCATTCGGGTTGTCCCGTGGACGTCCGAAGATAATAAGGCGGAAATTTTCACAAAAAGTAGGAAAGCTTTAAAAACGGTTAGGTTATTTTTGTTAAAATTTGATATGATTATCTATTATTATTTCATATTTAATACGATCATGCTTGATTTATTTTTAGCATTTATATTTATATACTGCATACATAAGGCATTTCTGACAGTATGCTTCGTAGCATTTTTAAAGGCACATTTAACTGTTTGATGCACATTTTGTAACTACGAAACGACATTCATTCAACGCACATTCGAGAATGAAAATGACTACATTTTGATGCGTGTTTAAACGCACTGAACTTACAAATCGTACGATTTACATAGGAAAATGGCCCCCAGAATAAGAAAATTCTATTTTTATCAAAAATATGGACGATGTGTTAGTCTAAATTAGAATAAGCTTTAAACCATTAGGAAATGCCATTTTCAGTATCAAAAATTTATAATAAATATCATAATGTGGATTTGATAGGAACCATATTTTGCCATTTTCTGCGAGTTCCGTACAGAAATAGAAAGAAAGCAACATTACATCATCAAAACTTATTCAGAAGGACATATTGCTTCAGGCTAAGCTATATATCAACAGAAAGCTCTTGGATTGAGCTAACCAATAAGGCTACTTGCAGCATGAGGCAAGGGGTCCGTCTCGGTGAATATTTAGGATGAAGTGCCTATTTTGTCTATTTTTTTACAAAAAAGTAAAAATGCAAACCCATGCATCATACAAAAGCCTCTTTTGATGCTTATGATTAAATTAAGAACCTGAAAATGGTCGTTCTTAATAGTTTAAAGATTAATTCAGTGGATACAATGTATATTTCTAGTTGTTGTAAAAAGTTAGATTTTTGTAAAGCTGGGGTCCAATTTCCTATATAAATCCTATGTAGTTCTTTGACTTGAATATTGTCGGGAATAAATGAATATCCAATAAAGCTAAACTTTAATGATATTAGCTCAACTTTAGCAATTTTGTCACCAACTAGTCAAATGTTCCTTTAAGTCATCGGATTTATGGCTAGAAAGACATAAAGTACAAAAATCTAAAACAATATTTATTTTATGTTTTCCGGTGATTTATTGATTTTTATCAGTGAAACAAAATTAATAATGCACTGTTTCAAAACAGTGAAATTATCTTTTTTTATTTCCACTGTTTTCTACTTCCGACAAAAAATGTTTCCCGGCTAACGCTCATTAATATAACGACGCTGGATGTCGTGTACGCTGGAAATCAAAATGACGTCAAAATAACAACTTTGCGCACCAACAGGCAAAGATTCCCGTTATTTGACGACATAATTGGCAATTATTGTAATAAAAAATACGCTGTTAGCATAAAATAAAATACGCCATTCTGTATCACTCTAGTATGATGGTATTCTTTATATATAAAGAAAATGAGGAAATATGACGTTTTATGCGTCAGTTTCGGCCCAGACGTCAAAAGCGCGCGGAAACAAAGTAGACGTTGACGTCTTTAAGAGTAACGACGTTCTGTGCACGTGATGTCAACGTCCAATCAAATGCTACGCTGTGTACGCTATTGACTAACGGGAAGTTTGACAGACCAATGAAAAACGCCCTTACAATGGTAGAGCAACACGACGTTAAAATTTTCCGTATCATACATGTGTACAATACAAACTTTTGAATTTTGTCTCTGTATTCGATAGTGTATTTCAGACAGTCGTATAATAAAAAAGAAAATTTGTTTGATTTCATTGAATTATCACTTTTATTTCCACTCGTACGGTGGTCTCGAAAGGATGATATTTTTACTCGTGACTGCGCCACTCGTGAAATTATTTCCTTCTCGAGACTACTCCTGTCCTGGAAATAAGTAATAATTCACTGCAACAAACAAATATCCTCTATATGACATAAATTCTTAAATTGATGATACCGTTACGCTGAAACTGAAATCTGTGGAGTTAGAATGTTAATAATATAACAGTTTCTTCTAAGAGGATAACATTTTACTCTCACGGTTCATGCGTCGTTTTACTTTTACTTAATGTTGGCAGTTTGGCTTTGTAATGGCTTGAACAAATGGTACTTACAATCATAGAAGAACTTTCTCAAAGTTTATTAGCTGACTTAACAAATTACGGATTTTCCCGACAATAAAAGATGAACTGGATACATGGCATATTTGAACATAAATGTATTATATTAATCTATGTAAAACAAACGTTTTGGATTTTTTACATCAGTAGCGCCAAGATGCATCAGAATGGATGCAGGCAGCGAGAATGGTGTTGTAGCTAACATGCAGAAGTCCTTCCGGTGGTTCCACGGGGATGATATGGCAGGCGAGAAAAGTGTACTAATTGGGAGTTCACCTTCAAACCAGGTTCGAAACAGATTCACATAAGCATAGGTTGCTAGCAGTAGACTGCATTATGTCTGTCACCATTGTTAATGTTCATGTCTGGATACAAATGGAAATAATCACAGGGACCTTGATCTACTCTACTAATGACTTCAGCATCTAACATCACAACAATAGCGTTATCAGTCATTTGTAGATGTAAGTCATGCAATTTCCTTACAGAATTATTGGCCCGTGATTGTAGCCATAAATTTCATCGGTCCATAAAACGTACTGGGTCAGAGCGGTGTTGCGGGGGTATTAATCACCTTTATTATTATTAATCTAGTTGTTTCTATAAAACACTGTATCCATGGACATTTTCCAGCAAATTCTTAACAATCATCTTTTCAGAGGATAGAGTGTTGGTGGAGGAGACTTCATGAGATGTGCATTGCAGCATGGCAAGAAATTCTTGGTGACTTGGAAAGCAGAGGGATATTTTCCACCGCAAATAACCTTCACATGTGAGTTACACAATTGTTGTGAACTGACATTCAGTGGCCATATCTTTTTTAGCAGATATGCCCAACTGTAACGTTTAATATATACTGAGTAAAGTGGGTATGTGAAAGCAGGTATGTAGAACAGACGGAATAGGGCTTGTTATAAAGTCGTCTGCTCTGGCAGACGAAAGGAACACCCAATCCGAAAAAAGCATAACGTCTAATATTATTATGGGGTTTATTCGAGATTTCGACTGAAGCGTGCAGTTTGAAGACAGTATGCCTAGCCTATTAATAGTAGGCCTAGACCTCTAATTATGACCAACTTCGGAATTCAGTTACCACAAGACGGACTATTAAAATTATGTAACAAACGCATCATCATTATTAGTAATTCTTTTATAAAAGACGTGCACATTTTTGGTTCAGGAAGACTCAACATTATATTTATGGAGTGTATGATGTGCATTTCTGTGATTGTGTGTGTGTGTGTTTGTGTTTTTCAGAGAATGTGTAAGATTTTGCTTCACACAAGTAATACAACATGAGCTGGATCTGGTCCGACAAGAATGGAACGATCATCAAATCAGACGTCAGAACGGAGATGAAGTCCTTGGCAGGCCAGAAATCCTATACCACCATCCAGACTTATATGGTATTATGCTCAATATTATTATCACGAGCGATAGATGCGAGCTCTTCGTCTTCACTGTCAAACTTTTTTTGTTCAACTTTATGGTAATACTGCCTTTCAGTACAAAGTATTTAAAGCTCCACTTTTAAATTACATAATGGATCATACATAGCACATAACACCACGTGCGGGATTCGATGGTGGAGAAACTCGTGTATGACCAAATGCAGATGATAGAATTTTAAATATTATTATTAAAGGCCCATAGAACGTATTGGCACATAAATAGAATACGCGATTCAAGTATCTTTTTTTTGAAATTTATTATATGTTCTTAATCAATTTATATAAAAACAAAAATAAAATCATATTTTGTTACAAGAAAAAAGGGCTGGTCCCGATGGGGTTCGGACCCACGATCCAATAAAACATGGTGTCAATATCGCTTCTACTACAAAGTAGCCGCGCTACCAGTTGAGCTAGCCGGGCTTGATATGAAAGGAAACGTTTTAAATCGTCTTATTGAAAAATCAATAAAACATAAACATTAAACAAACACCGCTATTGGTAAATATTTGTTTATCGGGACTTGATTTGCATTCTTTATCTTACTACGCACGTTAAATTAATACATGCTATTCAGTCGTATTTTTTCTTTTTGCATCTGAAGGCACAAGAGATTATGCATTTCCAGTAGAAATGGAAGATGTAGCCACCTTCGGCTCCTTTTGCAAAACACCGTCGCTAACTGGCTGTGAGGAGCCCCTGCAAACTACCCTATTTGGTTTGCTGGAATCCATCGGAAGAATGCTGCCTGAAACAGTAGATGATGCAAAAGACCTTCTCCAATGGTTGACAAACTATTTTTTATAAATGGATACACTGATACAGCATTGGACACGCATGTATGGATTCAGTAGTGCACTTGTAAATTTTAATTAGGAAACTGTATTATACAATATGCAAACGTGATCTGATTTGTCTTCTTTCACCATCACCTGATTTAGGTCAACCATCAAAAATTCTCCTTCTGTATTTGGCTTCACTTAATTCGCATATCAAGGATTCAGTGGTACAATGTGCTAAATGATAGGTAACAAAAGAATAATGTATCAGCCCCTTGGTGCCAAGTAACATTTTGGTGAAAAATGACATTTTCATATATTTGAAATCAGTACGTATACTGCCGAATGCCCGCCCGCCGACATTCGCCAATCTAATAACCAGTGTTTTCCGTTGGAAAACCTGGTTAAAAATGTCGAAATGTGCATAAAATGTTGGAAATGGTACCATTTGATAATTATAATTAGCAGCAACTCCTGTTTGAAGATAGCTGATCGTTCAAAACGTGTTAACCTCTTACTTATGTCTAAACATAGGTACACATATTTTGTCTTAACTTAATACTAGTTAATGGGATAAAACGGGATTTTCTCAAAATCATAAAAAGTGTCACTTTACACCTTTTGGCACCAAGGGGGCAGTATTATGTACCTTTTAACTTTGAAGGCTCGACGATACGTCATTCTCATTATCATACATGAGCATACACCGAGACTCACACTATAGGTTGAACACACTGTGGCCATCACCGATAAAGCGGCAATCAGTCTGCATACCAGTAAATACCTTAAGATACAATCTACCTGTCAAGTTCTAACCCTTTCGAATCCATCACTCATTAGGCTTCAAATTAAAGATAAAGAAGCTTATTTAACGTGGCACATGGTCAACAATTAACATTAGCTGTAACAGCTATTGTGCCAAAAACAAGTTATCTGTATTCACTGGTCTTCTCCGCCTTCTTAGACGTACATCTCTTTACTTGACCAGTCCACAGCAAACACATTCCGATCGATCATGTTATCCTTAAACAATTATCATACAATTGATAAAGGATACTTACCTGAGCTTGAATGTTTCTTCCCAGCACAAGTGCCAGTAGCAGTAGAATTAAGTATCAAGATCAGTGGCGTGACCGGGAATCGATCCTGGGACCCTTCGATCTCAAGTCAACAACCCTATCCACTACACCACGGCGCATCGACTAAATATTAGGCATCGTTTTCGACATATTGTCTTCTAGTTAACTCCATTTGCACAGTGTTGTCCATATTTGGCAAACTGGGAGTAACTGCTGGTTAAAAGCAACAATGGCATCATATGCGCAACACTTTAGTGACAATTAGGACGTGCATCGATGCCTATATTAAAACAAGCCTAGTAATAAACAACAATTTGTGTATCGCAAATTTGTATTTCCTTTTAAAAAACAAAAAACAATTCTCAAACTGACAGATTAAAACTATTTAAAATAACTTTGAAACAAACTAAATAAAACATTGAAACATACTTAAACAGTACTATCAGTAAAACTGAATGAGGCTCCCCGACATGACAGTACATAAAAATAATAACAAATGCACAGAATACAAATCTTTGTTAGAATGCCTTGAAATTAAACTGTCGCCTTTTAGTAACAAGAGGACCATAATGTTCCTGAATTCGCTCACCTATCTGGCATGAGGTCATGGGACCTGGGGACTATCATTGTCATTAAACATGACTCGGATTCAAATGTGCAAAATTATACAGGTGGTCTAAATTTGAAGGCTGTAGCTTAAACTCTTAAAAGTAGGTCACAAGGTCACGGTAAAGGTTAAAGTTCTTTTTTGCACACAAAGTTGTGCGAATGGTCCAAATTTGAAGGCTCTAGCTTAAAATCCTAAAAGTAAGTTACGGTCAAGGTCATCCAAGGTCACAGTTCAATTCTGCATGCAAAATTGTACAAGTGGTCCAAATCTTAAAATCTTAAAAGTAGGTGATAAGGTCACATTCGAGGTCATCCAAGGTCAAAGTTCTACTCTGCATGAAAAATTGTACAAGTGGTTCAAATTTGAAGGCTCTAACTTAAAAACATAAAAGTAGGTCTCAAGGCCACAATCAAGGTCATCCAAGGTCACAGTTCAATTCTGCATGCAAAATTGTACAAGTGGTTCAAATTTGAAATCTTAAAAGTAGGTCACACTGTACACAGAATCCAAGAGCTATTGCTGTTGCAGGTTGTGTGCATGTTTGGAACAAATCAAAACATATATGAAGGCACTATAGTGCTATAAAGGCCAAAATAGCCTTTTTTTGCACTATCAGGGGCCATAACTCTGGAGGTTGTGTGCACGTTTGTTTAAAATCAAATAATAAATGCGGTCTCTGTCGTGTTTACGAGGAAACGTTTACGAACGAACGCACGGACGCACGACTTTCGACATGTGATCACAAAAGCTCACCTTGACCCTCTGTGACAGGTTAACTAAAAACAATTATGTGTCAAGTGAACATAGTGGCCTAGGCATAATTCTTAAGCAACTGTTTAAGCATTTACAGATCATTTGTCTGACTTCAGACTTTCAGGCATTGAACAAATAGTTAATATATAATATAATATAGCAACAACAATCATAAGCGCAATACTATAACAGTGTCACGTTGGTCCCTCGTCGGAGCTAAAAGCCTAACGATTAGAAAAGCTCACCATGAGCACTTCGTGCTCAGGTGAGCTAAAAATTATGGAAAGTAGATTGCTATGAAAAAATACTGGCAAATAAATATCTGACAGTTGTTCATGATGAAGTCAGTATCTCTAAACAATAAATTAATTTTCTTGCATTAATTTTGTAATATATGTAAACATTTACATGTATAAAAATGATAATTATATGAAATAATTCTAAGTAAAACTTAGTTACACCATCACTTGCATAGTGAAAAAATTTGAATTGAATTGGGGTTTTAAGGCGCACCAACACATGAAAAGGTTATATGGCGCCTAAAAGGCATGAACATGCAAGGCTCATCTTCCATGTACATCGGGATAAAATATGGAAAATGGGCCTAGAACCTTCTCACCCTGAACTGCAGAGTTGCTGCAAATTCTATCGTAGAAACTCCATTTACGCTGGAGCCACCTTTTTTTTTTTCTGGCACTGCTCTTAGTGATGCGAGCGAGATGGCACCTGAAACAATGCAGGGGTCATGATGAAGACCTTTAATGAGCATGAACAAAAAATGACAAAATGAGTATGAATTGGGGGGGGGGAGGGAGGGTCCTACCCCTCTGGGAGCACTCCACAGTTTAATGTACATTTCTCAATCTTCAAACCCATGACAAGCTCTTAGCCTGAATCCTTGAGCAAAAAAAAATCACATCATCATTGTGTCATACATTTCTGAGAAGACAATAAAATTAACCATGTTTCCATACCAAATAAAAGTATCAAAAAGCATTTTCTGTACAACTTAAGTCCCATTTCTTTAAGATTACCCCACCCCTTAAAACATGCTAAAAATGCAATTTTAGCAATATTTCAAATGTCAATAAATGAAAATAAATTTTTTTCCTACACATATCAAGGTCATGTCATCACTCATAATGCTCTTGCATATCAGGAAATGCTAAATTTTACATACCTAGTCCGGCATTTTAAAAAGTTATTCCACACTGATCTCTTCGTCAGTGAAAATCAACCATTTTAACTACTTTTAGGAAGTTTTTGATTGGTTCACATTTTTCTATTTATAGCCTCCAAAAAAAACAAAGAATGCATATTCCAATACACCAAAATAAACTTAGAAGTAATCAAAACTGAAAAAAACATCAAACATGTGCTTCATAATTATTATAAAGACCATCCATGGACCTAAAAGATGCTTAGTTGATTTCTTTCTGATTTACACCATGGACATTCATGCGAAACTGAGGACTGCCCCCTCTGCATGTGACGGTGTGTTTGCAGTGGTTGTATTCTACCCCGGCAGCCACACGGGGACTAGTGAAAACAAAATGAGAGAACAACTTGTCAATGGTGCACATCGTCCACTAAATTTGTTCACATTAAAGATATTCAGTCATCACTGTACATCAATAAACTTGTGACAGTAGCATAAACATGAAACTAACAAAGAGTTCAAAGACCAATTGGAAAATATGCACTGTCAGCCCTGATAATGTAACTGATAATGTAACTGTTCTTAGCAGTATACATTAACAAGATACTGAAAGAACTACACTTTCATAAATCCGTAAGATTCTTTCAAAGCCCTAAACATAGTAGTTGACACCATGTGAGGGTCTGTAACTCTTGGCAACCACAGCTGAAGAGCACAAGTTGATGCAGATGGAAGTCGGCCTTCACTAGTGTAAAAGTCCACATCAATCAATTTAGAAAATCCACATGGTGGAATATGGTCTGCCCCCGTAACAAAAACAAGAACTTCAGAAAATAAGACTTCAATGTCTCCATCTAAAAATAGAAAAAAATAGATTACCACAAAACATTAGATGATTTTAAATAAATCTAAATTTGCAAGGCTTCACAATTTAATCTGCGGTGTATTCTCATGTGTATAGTTTCTTGATAAAGTTTGATCTATATACAAGTGTTCAGAACACTACATCAAATGCATTTTGTCGATTTCGTTTTCATTTACAGGTAAACACCACTTCTTATACAACATAAATGTGTATTTGATGTTGGGGCTGCACAAGGTTAACTGATGTTTGAATGCATACATGTGAACTTTTTCTAGAGCCAAAGAGGGAGATTTCGTTCAAAAATAGGGCGATTTGGATTTTTTATAATGGCAAAGAAGGTTGTTCTAGGTCTAAACTAGGGAGATTTTGTAAAAAAATTTGAAATGTCGCCAGTACGGTTTTATTGTACTGGTACAGAGCAATGACAGATAATTACAAATGACACCACTCCACCACCTAGCATCCTGACTTGATGGTAACTGAACATTTCTCACAATACCCAAGATATTGCTGAAATATGAAAAAATGTCCTATTTTGTGACCTTTTACCTTGAGCCGTGACCATAACCTTGGAATGACACACCACATATTGGTTCCCTGAATTAATCTTGTGCTGAGAAAAATTTGTGGTATGTTATTTTAAATTCAACCACAAATACTTAAGTTATTAACAAAAGTGATGGACCGACGGACGAACCAACGAACGAACAAAACAAAGACAAGCAAACCAACGAACAGACAACGCCAAATCTATATCCCTCCGCCGTCTGCGGGGGATAAAAATGACACATGCTATGTTATTCCTGCAGTACCAAATTTACCTTCAATGGACTGAAGAAATGATTCCCAACCAAATATGGAGACATCTTCCAGAGCTCTGTTGTTGGAACCAGGCTCACTGTAGTTGACTTTGAAGAGTCTCAACATATCTTCTCGTAAGATCGCTTATGGGTTGAAGCAGAAGATTGGCTTGAAAAGGTCTGCATGTGAAGTGATCATGTCCCATGCCTTGTTTACATCGTTCATCCCACTGGTGAATTGGGAGATTTCTCCTGATATTCTAGAGAACATACCGGTAGTTTTGCATTAAAATAAATTAGTCACATGCCCTTTCATTCAGGCCATCTTACAGTTTTTTAAAAACAAGTATGACTCATAACATCTGATGCAAAGTGTTCCTGGCTTTGAAGAACATATTTCTGTATTTTTATGTTTTTGTGTGATTATGACCATTCATTGAATAGAGGTTGTGTTATTTTGACAAATTTATGTCCTTTGAGTAGAAAATGGCATACAAAAGCCACCACATTTTTATCAGATATCTCACATGGGTGATGCATTTTTACTCTGGTTCCATGACATAATATTTCTGTCCCAGAAAGTACTGAAATAACTATTTCACATCAATGTAAAATATAAACAGTCAGTATGTGGTATCAGTAGAGAGTAATACAGGATCATGATTGCAAAAAGAACCCAAGAAACAGTGCAGTTGTAAATGTAAAATACATACATCATAATGCATCAAAATAAATACATCATTGAATGATTTAATACAGGATTGTATTAATTGTATTGCAATTAAATAAATATGGACTAGTGCCTGTATTAGTTCTGGGCACTAGTCCAAATCTTACAATCCAGTATGTATTAAAATTGTATTCTATCTCCAATTGTAAACAATTACAATTGCATTGTCCAAGACTATAGTAGAAGCTATATCTAGTATGTAATGGGCAAGAACACATACCTGTAGTATATGTGATGTTTCTTTATCATTTCAATTAAAGTTTCCTTGTCCTATCTGGCCATCTGATATACATTTGTGATTCCCATGTCAAACAGTTGGTCACCATACGTCACAAGGAACGAGTCCTCCTTACAGGAGTTATCAGCATCTCTCAACTGAAATAAAGCAACCATATTAATGCAATACAGTACTCAAAGTTTTACAAAATATGTACACGTTGATAAGCAACACTATCAAAGATGTTTGCATTTTCGTGTCGCCGGCGTAGCATGGCAGACTCATAAGGATCACTTTGTGTGTCGGCTTTGACGTCGTCATCGTCACACTTTCATGTCTGCTCAATATCTCCTAAACTATTTGAAGGATAATCATGAAACTTGGGTGACATGTTTCAATCTTCAAGACGACGTGCAGAATCCATGCGCCGAGCATGCCGGGTCAAGGTCAAGGTCACAGATTCGAACCTTGGATTTCATGTCCGCTCCGTATCTCCTAAACCCCTTGAATGATAATCATGAAACTTGGGTGACTTGTTCCCCTTCCCAAGACAAAGTACAGAACCCGTGCGCTGACCATACCAGCTCAAGGTCAACAGTCAAGGTCAAAGGTTCAAACCTTTGATTTCATGTCTGCTCCATCAATGAAAGTGATTGACATGTTCCCCTTCCCAAGACAAAGTGCAGAACTCGTGCGCCGACCACGGGCGCTCATGGTCAAGGTCATCAGTAAAGGTGAAAGGTTTGAACCTTTGGATTTCATGTCTGCTCTATTTCTCATAAACCCTTGGAAGGATTAACATGAAACTTGGGTGATATGCTCCCGTCCTGAAGGCTTTATGCAGAACCCACAAGCAAACCATGCTGGCTGAATGTCAAGGTCACCAATTATTGTATTGTAATTGGGTTGGTAGTGTACGGTCTGACGGTTAATACTTTGAGTTACAAAACCAGCAAAGTTTGTTTGATCCAATACAAACCAGAAAAGCTGGAGTCCTTTTCTCAACAACTTCTGTGTACTCCCCAGTTACAATGCAACCGTGATTTAACAAAATACCGGCGTCCTATGAATATCTTTATTCAATGTAATATGTGGTAAACCAACTTACAGTGGTCACTAGGTCGAAATGGAACAATTGGGGTTATTTGATTGCTGAAAGTGAACTAAATCGTATGACCTTATAGTCTTACCTGTTGTATCATGGATTTTGTGTCCCTGGTGGCAGTAAGTTTTCTACTTCCCCTCAACTGCGGTCTTTTCCCAACCATTATATCATGACAGGTCAGAAGAAAGGAAGATGGAGACCATGACCATCTTGTGCCAGAGACAATGCTACTAATTTCCCTATAAGGGCGGTAATGTCCTTTTTCCAACAACGATAACAATATGTGTGAAGATTTTTCCAGTTTCAGGTCCGTCGAAAAACCTAGACTCTTGCAGAGCCTTCATTACCAATCCTATATACAAGAAAAACATAAAATAGAATCAATACTTGATTATAAGCAACGACTATGGAATATTGCTTGATGCACTACAGAATCCTAGATCTAGTCTCCAGAACGATTACTGCTTCAATACTTCGCATTAATAGTTCTAGCTGTACATAAATTGTAAATTACCAGGAAGGATGAATATACATAGATGCAGTAATTTGAACCTTTATCTGTTTAAAAAAGGACTTACTGCCATCAAAATTGGCTATATGATAATAATATATAACACAAAATAAATATAAAAAAGATGCCATTTTACCACTCTTGAGAGAAATTGGTTCATTACTAGTTATATAGGATTTCAAACATCAAAATCGGGTAAATCAATGGTATAAAGACTGATCTATCAGAATATGTAAAGAAATTAGATATGCTAAATGCATGATCAGGACGTAAAACTTACGTCGGTAAAAGTTTTGTTTTTTTATTTTGTTTTATTAAGGGAGACTTTTCGGAAATTATTTCTGTGTCAAAAATGTATACAAATAAGGGGGTAATGCCTTTAGAACATCAGTAAGTTGATTTTGAACATCACTGACCATGTTTTAAGCATAAAAGTGCAATTTTGTAACTTTTTGTTCAAAAAATTTATTTTTTGTCTCCAAAGGCTTTGAAAGCCATACAAATATTTAGGGTCGGAGTACCGGAAACAAAAAACATTTTTTTATGCCTAATTAACTTAATATGTGTTGCATGGCTATTGAAACAACATAAAATCTTCAGCATAAAAGAATCTAAAATTTACCTAAAAAACTCCCGCCTTGGTCCCCCTTGATCCTCCCCTAGCTCTCCAGAAAATTTGACATACAGTCTGGACTTGAAATTAACAGCTTTTCTGTCAAGACCTTTTAATGCCGTATCCAGAATATTGCTTCGCAGGACGAGCAGTTTTCGTTACGGTATCTTCAGTTAATGTCTCTTGCTGGTACGTCTTTATTATGTCGTTTATGTCACTTTCAGCCACAGGGTTGGTTCTAAATACAAACAGATTTTTGTAAACATACCATATACTTCAATGTGAATTCTATTATCTGCTTTCAAGTTTCTGTCAATATTATCATTTTTATAACACAACCTTGTGAGTGAACAGAAACCACCGTTTTAGTTTTGCATTTCTATTAAATACATTTTATAGTTTGCTTTTATAAGTTAAGGTACATATGCAATCAACAAATATCAGGTTTGATAAGACTGCTAAAATCTAGTGGCCAATTTAGACAGAGATGTCATTTGAAGAACTTTGGAGACAGGCAATGGCAACAGACACATCACTGGTTCCACAATGAACACAAGATTATGTCTATTTCTAGTATTTGTTAGTATTCCCATAACTGTCATTTGCATGCTTTTACATGTGTGACAACATAACTTCACCGCAAAGCATCATACCACTATGTCTTTTTCAGAAAACTTTAATATACAGTATAACTTACAGGCAACTTACCTAATACCAGGTTCATTGTTTTCAGAAGGATCAAGGCTTTCCAACAAAGCCATTTGCAGTTCCTCGTCCTCACTGTCCAATACTTCCACTATATGTCGTTGATTTTCAGTTCCACTGAAAATTACAAACCACTTATTTGGTAAATATTAATTAACATGATATCAAACTTAACAGCATATGCACCTTTATTATTCCATACAAAACTTGTTGGTGAAAATAAAAACAAAATAAAAATAAAAAAACAAGTCAAGGGCCCATAACTCTGGTGTCACTGAGGCTATACAAAATATATACTCCAGGTGCACAACAACTCCTCAAAACAAACATTTGTGTTAAGTTTGGTAAACCTCGCTTATTTAGTAAAGGTGCAGCGCGTGCCACAAGATTTCGGGACGGGACGGGATGTGACAGACGGACAAGGGCAAATAAATCTGCCCCCCTCCAAGGTGGGGTGGGGGGGGGGGGGGCATAAAAACATAGCTTGTATGCACAGAATGTAAGTGTTATCTTTCTTGGATTTGTTAAATCTTGTTGAAATATTTCCGTCAAGTTCGAAGTAAAATGTTGACATGTAATGAAAATAATTATGCTGCAAAAAAACAACAACAAATGCTTGCACTTACAAACAACAAACCTAACATATTGCTCCTTAAGACATAAGTTAAGTTTCAACATTTAACCTTCAATAGTTACACAGATATGAACTTGCACCCAAACCTTAACTCAAAATTTCTAAGTCGAAAAAAGACAATATTTCTGTCAAAATGCATGTCAGAGTTATGAAACTTAGTCAGCCACCTAACATATTGCCCCTAAAGACATGCTTAAGTTTCAACCCTTAACCTAATTGACATACGGTATGGATAATTTATTGTAGCACAGAACATAACGTGCATGAATTGATGGACCAATGGCTCCCGGGCAATGGCTAAGGTCCGGACAAAGCTAACGGGGACAAACTGACAGTAAAGTATTTAAAGCTGCTGGTATGCATTATTTCAACTTCAGGAATCGTTCCCATGACTATGTTGTACATGTACTAAAATGACAGATGGAATGCCCAATAATACATGTAAAAGTATCACCTTGTGGTATTCACATGGCTGTTGATCCTGTCTTCAGTATTTGATTGTGCTTGCCTGCTCTGAAATCGAAATCATTCATACATAAATGATACAGTTCAGTAAGTTTTCATTTACCGATATGGGTCAACACACCTGCGCGAGCCATAAATTTTATTAAATGCGCGAGCCATAAATTTTATTAAATGCAATCTGATAGATGTTCAACATACTAAACTTTCAAAATTATGGTGGACCCACTATCCCAGCAAACACCATAATGTCATGATGTTAGCCATTTCTAAATAATATGACCAATTTACTGTCTAAACTTTTTATGTGATTGTTGAACACATTTACTGGTTTATACATTTTAGGTATCAATTTAATAACCACCAGCATTATTATAAGAACAAGAGGGCATTGAGGCCCCTAGATTGCTCACCCGAGAAACAAGGTCAAAGGTCACAATTAAGATCATCCAAGTTGCATATTTTAATTTATATGCAAATATTTATTATTCTAACTTAAATATAAGTCATTGGTTGCTAAGGAAAACAGCGATTGCTATATTGGTTGCTATGGAAACAACAGCATACAATTTTACAAATGTATTGAATAAATTGAATCATAAAATGCCTAAGATGTGGCCTTTGTTATAATTAACAAGAAGCTATTTAAACTTTACCCTATGCACATATGTACATGTAAGAGAAACCAAGGATTGTTGGCTTTTTTATCCCAGTGGCATAATTTGAACAATCATTGTGGAGGAGTAATAGATAATGCCACATGCCAAATATCACACCTCTAGACTTTGCGGTTTCCAACAAGAAGAATTTTGAATGGTTTTAAGGACAACTTATGAGCCCAAGCTAGGGCAGGGCCAATATTGATCCCAGGGGCATAATTTCAACAATCTTTATAAAGGACCATTAGATAATATCACATGCTAAATATCAAAGCTCTAGGCCTTGCAGTACTGAACAAGATTTTTTTTAAGTTTGCAGAGAGTTAACAAGGTTTTCCTAAGATTTGGTTTTGGGGTGAAAATGACCCAGATTCATATTTGGCCTAAAGATGACGGCAACAAACATTTTGACCAAATTTCATCAAGATTGGATCAAAACTTTGGCCTCTAGAGTGTTAACAATTTTTTCTAAAGTTTGACCTAGTGACCTAGTTTATGGATCAACGTGACCCTAATTCCAAATTGGCCTTAATATGATACAGACAAACATTCCGACAAAGTTTTATCAAGATTAGATCAAAACTGTGGCCTCTAGAGCATTAACAAGATTTTTCTAAGATTTGACCTAGTGACTAGTGACCTAGTTTTCCACCCCATGAGACCCAGATTCGATTTTGGCCTAGAGATGATGGAGACAAACATTCTGAGCAAGTTTCATTAAGATGGGATCAAAACTGTGCCTCAAAGCTGTTAACAACCTAATTGTTGACGACAACGCCGAACAATACGCATTTGTGTGACCAATCAATTTTTGTAAATGCAAACTTATTGAACATTAACCTATACATATTTCAATAATTATTAAATGACACATACCAAAGACAAGTTACGCCGTGGTAGTCGCAATTGGACAGTTGGAGTGTCTGCTGACACAAAGTGGTAATTTTCTGAAGAACTGCTTGACTGGACTGTTGGAGGCTGAGTTGTCACCGCTGTTGACGGATGTGAAGGCTGGGTTGTCACCGCTGTTGACAGCTGGACTGTCACTGCTGTTGAGACCTGATAATAATGGTCAATATAGATGAATATAATGTCGCAGATGCTGCATTTGACACGCCGTGGCTCCAGACGAAGAAATAAAGACTTAATAACTTACGACCAATAAACTATATCTTTGTATATTATTGATGTATGAACAGCTTTTGTAGAACAAAGAACTTTTAACAAAAAGCATTATGACCGCTACATGTGGTTAAATAATTGGTTGTGTAGGAAAGGACCTCACCATGTTTGTGCTCATAACATCCGATAAATTTGGCAAACTTTCATCGCTGTCGGACTGTTGATCGTCTGTACTAGTTGGCAATGATCCATTAACCTGAAACAATAAATGGCAACGGTTGATTCCAAAAATTCTTAACAAAGATCGCTATTATAATGCTGCATCTTATTAAGTATTTGGTAGAGCAGATATATACGATTAGTCAATAGTCCATAAAGCCGAATCGGAGCTTTCCGTAATCATCATCGGGTTTTTCCGTATAGGTTAATCAGTGTCATATATGACATGCTCGATTATATTACATACAGGTGACAGCGAAGGTAAAATACGCAGGAATGTGCTTTTTAGCAATATACCTATCATATAAAATACATAGATGCGACCAAAATATGGAACCTTTAATATCACAACAGGCCATGCATTTCATACATGTAAAACAGTCATTGCGTTCCATACATATGACATTATGTTAATGATTTATATCACTTACGGTTTCTGTGTGAAGGTACAATCTCATGGGGAAAGACAGGTACTTGGAGAATGTGAAGTTCCCATCCATTGTCGATACTGGTTCGCCAGTGAAGTTCCCGATGAAATACGTTACATCATTGAGACTCAAATCCTGCCATTGGCTGTAACCATTCGGAAAATAGCAATCACATATCAACTTAACCAGTTCAGTATAGGAGCTTTCTTTCCTGACATCCAATACCTGTTGTCCCCCGCCCTTGCTAGCAGATACAACTTTGAAAGAACCTGTTGCTTTGGTCTGGTGTTTCCAGCCTATATATAAACGCCTCGTCGACTTTTCATTTTTGTTGATGTTGCGTTTTTCATTGCGCACTGTCCTTTTTTTCTTTTTAGTTTGTAAAAATTCCACATACTTGTCGACCACTTGGAATTGCGGATTTCCTGTAATTGCAAAACAACCAACTCTGTAAATTATATACATACTTTTCAAGTTTTGTATTGGTATGATGAACGTTTCAGGAAAAATTGGTCTTGAATCACAGGGATGTGATGCTAAATATAGAATTTTACATTGATTCATCCATTCACTACAAACATACATACATTTATTTGAAAATTTTGGTCAGCTCTTAGACCTTTCAAAAAGAGGCATAGTTATCCTACTTTGCCAATAGGCTCACTCTTCCTTTAAACTTACATGTACCTACACACTCTATAATATATGGATTAATACTATATTTCTATTATTATTCATTTTACGCCTACCTCTCAAAAAGTTCCGGCAAGCCTGTTTTATTTTCAGGCGCATTCCAATTGTATGAAGGCCCACTTTCTGAAAATCATCCTCGGTCATGAACTCAACTTGCTCAATGCTGATCTGGAATTAATGTATGCAAGCATTACAGAAATGCACTTGGCCAAGTCAAAAGTCATCCAATATAAAATTCAAATCAGCACACAAAATGATATAAGTGGTTCAAATAATGGTTGTAGCTTAAAAACATTCAAAAGTAGGTCACTGGGTCATAGTCAAAGTCATCAAAATTACTGTAATAGTTTTTTAATTATAATTCTGCACGCAAATCTGTACATGCGGTTTCAATTTCAAAGATGTAGCTTAATTACAAGTTACATAATATTACCGGTATTGGAATTGACAGGCAAAATGATATACATATACATGTCCATTCATGCATGATGCTATTTTCTTAAAAAAAACCTCACAAATCTATTTCAGGTAGTGTTAATATAATTATATTCCATTTCACAGTTTCCCAGCATAAGAAGCAGGAGAACATTCAATATTTTGACTTTCATATGAAGAGCCAGACACCACAGGCTAGGATAATTACATTTTGGAGAGTTACCTTAATTATCCTGTAGTGGTTCCTATTGTAGATACTACGGAAACAACAATATGCAATTTTGAAAAAAGATATTCCATAAACTATGACCTTTCATAGTAGTAAACCCTTTTATAGTTTATACTTTTATATACATGAAAGGTGAATAAGCCACGCCCCAGTGTGTGGCCAATTTTTACCGAAGGGCCATAATTTGTAAATTTTGTACAATCTTTGTGGTGGACCACTACATGATGTCACATGCCAAATATCAAAGCTTCAGGATTTGTAGCTTTAGAGACAGAAATACAGTTTTCCATTGGGCTGCAATTGCAACCAGATGTCTGCATGGAATTTTAATAATCTTACAACAGCTATGGAAAGGGACCACCTAAGGAACATCCCAATCAAGTTTCATCAACATTTGCCAAGTAATTTAGGAGATGTCATTTGGAGTTGTATTACATTATAGCGCACCAGCACGTAGATTAAGCTATAGCACCCGAAAGACATAGTTTGGGTGACAAAGTAAATTCTTGTATGGGCTGTTTTAAAAAAAAATGGCAGAAAACATTTAAAAATGGTCAAAATTTAAAACAGGTCTAAGTAGTCATATGATTACCTCATTTTTATAAACCGTCATTGCAGACTATAAACATGGTTGCGTGTAAAGAATACAACACATATTAACTTTTTTATTGAACTTTAATTGAAAATGAAAAAAAATGAAAATAACATACCATCTTCAAAGTCACTGCAGATACAAAAAACATTATACTTTGTTTCTTTTTATGCTCAATTTTATCATTTTAGGTTTTAAAGTAAATGAAAAAAATTACAAACCAGCAATTTGCCCCTACTATTTAAAAAAAAAAATCATTATTTAATTTAGTAGTATAGAAACTGGCGGTTTCAGCACAGTTTTCCCTCGCGGGGACGAGAAAAACTAGTGAAATATACCAAGGGGTACTCAGGCGTAACTCTCATTTACACCACTAAGATCTAAATGTAAGTCACGCCTAAATCAATACCTCAACATATTTCAACAGTTTTCCCAAGCAACCCCGCTCTGGAAAACTCCGCCCCGTGCCGCCAGTTTCTATACTAGTAATCAATCCGGTTTGCCATTTTAATAACATAACATTTGCGACTCGTTAGGAGAGCGCAATTTTATTTTATGTCTACTTTCGGCGAAGTTTTTTAATAACATTTGCAACTCATTAAGCAAAGTCAGACGGAACCGGGCAGTAGTCTTCATCATCGCTCTGCATATCATTTTTTACCATGTAGTATTTTACTTGTATGCTAACGTATCTTGTCCATTATCTACTATGTACCGTTTATCATCATAAGCTGATAATTTTTTTTTATTTATTGCATAGTTGCTTATGTTATGCTTTTGTGATCTAATAACTTTCATCTCATGGTGAGCTTCTGTTGCCGTAAACTAATTTTTTTTGTAATCATCATGTGCTATCTGTTTTTAACAACACACTTTTTAACGCCCTTGCATTTCTTTACACTTATCTCATTATCTAGCACATACGAATATAGTTTACTCCGCAAACCAACAAATTCAACAATAGGCATACCACACGTTTCATCTTTCATCTTGCCAATAACTTTTTTATTATCATTAAAATGAAACTGACTTTTCAGATCATAATCACAATTATCAAACAGTTCTTTATCCTTGTAAAAGTCCGCATACACATCTTTTGTTTTTATTTCATAACACAAGGAATCGGTATCAGTAAATAATAACTTAGCTTTTTTATTATATTCGTTTTTAATGTAGTTGTAATGGAAATCATACATCAAATATTTTGACAAGTCTAAAATACACATACCAACATAAATAGGACGATTTAAAACTAATCGTTCTTTTATTCTGTTTACAGCAAATACATTTTCATTAAACATTTTACAAGAAATAAATGAAGGTCTTGCCGCATATTTTAAAAGGACCTCCTCGTCGTGAGTTAATTTAACATTAATTCCTTTTCTCAAGTTTTCCATAGTTTTACCAAAAACTGAATTGTTCATCAGTTTGAAGAAATCCTTTTCAAAAGCATTTTTTTCCAGCTGTCCTCTTGGTAGTATTAAAATCTATGTATGTCTTTAACCACTCTGATTCGTCAAACTGTAGTATTCGATGTATTTGTGTCACCTTTAATCCAAGCGTTTTATACAATTCTAAGTTTCTAAAATGCACGAAATACTTTTCTTTATTTTTCAACGTCGTAACAAGTTTATTAACACTACAATTTCCTAGATTAAACTTTTGTTTTAAATTTGTGCAATAGTCTGAAAACCACTCATCTTTGATATTTAAACTTTCCGGGGCGAGAGGATAATCATTATGCGAGTCCTGCAGTTTTTCAGGATACTTGATATCACACTCAACAATGTAATTTGATTTTCCTTTTTCAATCTTGTTAACCCATTTGAAGTTGCCAGTAGGTAACGGTTGACACATGGCCCACCCATACAAGTTATTAGCATCAAGATATATTATGTACTTGCTTTCTTTTTCTTGTCATAGTTTTTCATATATTTATTATTAGCTTGTGAATATCTGTTTGCAATATAACTCGTACCGCCTCTTAATCCTTTTTCCACAAACAAATATTGATCAATATCAGTTATTAAATCATGTTGGATACCAGTCATCTTGAGGCATGCATCCAAGGCTAAACCAGGACTACTGACGTAATGACAAGGATCTAATTTGTAATACTCGATGCACATTTTTCTAAAGTTTTCAAAAACATCTGTCAGTAACAGCACATCAGTCTTAAGATACAGATCATGATATTCTCCTATATTTTTAATCTTAAATGTTTTCCATATTGTTTTAGCATGATCATAATTTGCATCTGAAATTTGCTCATCATTTAATTGAGAATAAAAGCTATCTTTGTCAGGTAACTTAGTATCCGTGAAGCGTTCAAAACTGTTCATATAATCAATAGGATAAATGCCTTTTCTTTTCAGCAAGTCTAACTTTTTACCGCTATATTCTTGAGATATGTATTGAAACGACGGAACGTTTTTTACTAGATTATCTAATGATTGAGACATGAACTGAAAACTATCAATAAATACTTAACTTTTTCCTAGCATGAAAGCCATATACTTTTCCATGTTATACGGTATAACATTTATGTTTTGTTTAAACTTTCCGATGTGTTGCATTATGAAGTGAGAGTCATATACTCTCAAGTTATGAAACACAACAGGTATTTTTCTAGTCAACCTGCAATTAATAATACATATGTCATGAGCGCTTCCTCTGTACTTTCCAGTTATATGACAATGATCTCTAACTTTTCTAACGGAGTTTTCATATGCTACTGTACGACTTGGGTCATTTTCTTTAAGAGTTATTGAAAAACCATTACCACAAATATGACATGATTTAGATTTTTGGAATCTAGCTTCTTCTTCCTGTGACATTACTAGATCTTTTTTAAAGTTTGCATTCATAGTTTTTTTACACCACTTTTCTTCTTCTATCATTTTTTCTAAAAACTTGTAAACAGTGTTTGGTCTCTATACGTTACAACTGGTTTTGAATACTGATCATCATAGCAACCAAACAACCTTATACCCATAACTGCAATCAGTATGCTTTTGATATGCTTCCGTGTGTGATTTTCAGGATTGTTCGATGCCGAAGAAATACTTTCAGTTATTGCTTCAAAATCAGCATATATAACAAACGGAACCATGAGCTGTCTGTCGTAGTTTTTAAACTTAACTTTTTCATCTTTGTTTGGCATCTCTACTGCTTGTTTTCCGTTAAGTGAAAGACAATCAGGATCATGCTTTTTTAACACACGTTCTAATGTAAAGCACTGCAAGCATGTTTTACAAAACCATTTTTCCCCTCGTGTGCTGTTTGATTATACATCAAACTGTTAAAATCTTTTATCCACACGTAATGTTTTCTTTCCTCTTCTACAATCAAAAGCATATTGCATGTTTTTTCTGCTTTATTTTTTGATATGTACAAAGGGTTGTTATCTTCATATCCAAATATGCTAAAACAAATGTTGTTTTGTTTTTCTATTTTTGGGATTTGTTTGATAGTAACAGGAAATGTAATTCCTTTATAATTAGATCCCCGATATGCTTTTTGTACTTTGTTATTCTTTGGGGATTTGTTTCAACAGGGAATTCAAAAGCCAAATGGCATCATCTAAAGCATTCGTTATCTTTTTCCTTTTTTTTATTTATTAATCCTTTTTTAGCATGAACAAGTTCTTTCGGTAATGCTAAGTACGAGCTACCGCGCAGAGGCTTGTACTTTATTCGATTTATATAGTGTGCGTCTAGTGTCTCAATTACCCAACCACTTCCCATCTGAATCCAATTTCAAACTCTATTTATAATTTCCTCACGTGCTTTGTCCAGCGCCTCGATAATATTATTTTCGGTTAATATTGTTGCTGCTTTAGAATTAAAGTATGCTGTTTTGTATGTGGTTGCAGGACCTGTTGCTATGTCTCCCATTGATGTTTTTTTAAAAGTGTGTTTCACATCAACACTTTTCTTAGTACCGTTTTAAGAAATTTTATAACGCTTGGTTATGTTTTCTGCAGTTGAGTGAGCGGGTCATTACTAACAACATTTACTTCAAAAACCTTGCTATACTGTTTTGGGGATGTTTCAATTTCTCGGATACTCATTATATAATATTACATGAGATTATTTCTTTAAGCCCCTATTAATTAATTAATTAATTATTTTGAAGTAAAATATTTATTTCCTGGTTAGATTATATTATTTTTTTTATTTATCCACACATAATAAGTTTAATTCCTCGGTCAAGTAAAATATCATAGTGGGCAATAAAAGAATCTTTGTATAAAGTTGGATGTTAACTGGTTACCTCTGAAATTTGTTTTTTGCACAAAGAATGTAGTTTGTTTATATCTCTTTTTTCTATTTTCCATGGCAGTTTTAGTTGTTTTGCCATTGTTATGATTCTTTCTGTCAAATCTTGAAAGTTTGAAAAAATTAAAAGCTCTGCATCTAATTTACTCGCATCTTCAAAATCAATAGTTTTTGCATGTTCCGTTTGATCTTTCTTAAAGTTGTTGATTTCAATTTCTACTTGTTTCATTTATATAATTACATAAGATAATATTTCTTTAAGCCTATATTTAAATATATAATGCTATATTATAATATAATGAATTGCAAATATTGTGAAACAGTTTTAGATATTATTGATCCTCCTGGGATGTGCATAGATTGCATCTTATTTCACGCGACTAGCAAAAAGAAGCTGTGTAAATACTGTACCAGAGCCAAGCTGTGCTACAAGAGTACATACGCATGCGTGAATTGCAACGATACTTGTGAAGTTTTCGATAACGAGCGTGTTTGCCTTAATTGTGGCACCCACAATGGTTATAATCTTATCACAGGTTGCACCTACAGCCAAAAGAAAACTATTTACCTCAGAAAGTATCATTTGGATAAATACTTGGTGGCATTTGATTTGTCTTCTAAAAATAGACAAAGATTTGAGGATTTGTTTTACAAAATTGTAAAGATTTTGGATAAGCTAGAAGGTCGGAAAAGATCAATCAAATTTGAATACATTTTTCAGAAAATATTTAAAATATTAAAAATAGAAAAAGAAACAAAACAGATTAAAACAAAATCAACCAGAGACAAGTACGATAGGATATGGAAACAAATCAGAAAAGAATTACGGCTGAATGCCATGACCGTTTAACTTGAATCTTTTCATATGCATTTCCAGAGGTTCTGTAAAGTTATCATTCTTTTGAATCTCTAATATTTTATTGAAGGTAATCCTAATTGCCTCTTCGTCATTTTCTAGTCCTGTTGTTGTTTGGACATATGATAGAAGTTGTTTAAAACTCCTATGATGTGTTTTTAACAAAGTATTTTTTTCTGTTATTCTCGTTTTACCTGCTAAAACAGCAACTATTGGAGGAACTGCGCCAACTACAGCTATGAAAACATGAATTGCTGGAACTAATGCCAGGACAGCACCACAACCAATTATTCCACTGGTAATCTGTAATGTTGTGTTTATAATACAGAAACAATTTATAACTGCGTCTGTATGCAGCTACAAGTCGCGTCAAGTGATCAATTAATTCTTCTTTGGTTTTCATGTATAATTACAATTAGACAATAATTTAATTAAAATATTTAGAAAAAATAGTTGCTCGTGTTCTTTGGGTGATATTTGACCTATTTTTAAAAATTCATCGATTATGCTAATACCTTTATTTATTATCTGCGGACTATTATTTTCTGATTCGATACTTCCACATACTTACTCTAGATCATCCATCAAATCTTTAGGGCTATTGTAATATTCAACACAACCTACTAAAATCTTTCTAAACTTTGAAGAACCCTTATGAATTGGCAAACCAGATAATTTTGTCAGTTCCTTTAAAGCATTCTGAGACAGCCTCGAATAAGTTTTTTTTATTATTGTAACGCTTTGTTATCAAGTCTATAAAATCATCATCTACTTTTAGGTCTAGCACAACTGCTTTTCCTTGCTTGGCAATAAGTTTGTGATGACCAACAAGCTTGGGTAAATCAATTTGCAACATTCCATAGCGACCATCTTTGTCAACTTTGTAAGAGTTTCTTTTTTGTTGTAATCCCGTGCCTGATAATACTTCGCTATGCAGAAAAATTGCTTCAATTCTTTTTCTATAATATTTTAAAGCTTTTGACTCGTTTTCCAAAGTGCTTTGAACTTGTTTGTATTGATCTCATGCGGTTGCATCCTCTGTAATTTTTAAATGTTTAGTGACTGTAGCCCTGTCGCGACCATTTTGTTTGATAATATCACTAAGCCGTTCGAGTATGTCTGCAAGTTCTTGGTCATTATCTTTAACTACACTCGATGGTAAGGGCAAGTCATGTATATTTATCACTTCTTTATCGATTCCAGCATCTAGATTAGCAGTAGTTGATTTTTCAGCGAATAACTGGGGTAATCCCTGGTACGTTTTTTGTTCTTGTACTTCCTCGCCTATTGCTGACTTATTTTCGGAAGAGAAGCTAACTGCTTGGTCAGCTGTTCTGACTGACGTTTTATTTCGCTAGTTACAGGTTTAAATACTTCTGTGTATAAATCACGACTAGCTCCTTTTTCTAGTCTTTTTTGAGTAACTTTATTCTCGTATTCTTTGACAAGCTCGCTCGCTTTTTGCTTTTTTTCTGCTAATTCTTGCCATTTTAACAAAGACATGTATAATATAAGGTTAGATTAAAATAAGATAAATTAAGACAAGTTGATGTGAGTTAAACCAAGTGTTATGTAGTTTTTGTTTTCTTTTTAGCCGGAGGCTTAACTGCATTCTTGGCTGCAGGTTTAACTGCTTTCTTAGCTGCAGGTTTAACTGCTTTTAATTTTTTTCTGATGAGTCTAATATTTGCATGTGCTTTTTCAGACTCATTTTGTATTTTAATCAACTTCTTTTCCAGACGTGTTACCTCGCCGGGAGATTCAGTTTTGCTTAACATTTTATTTATATGCTTCCTCTCCGCTTCTAATCCTATCAAATAAATATTATTTGGTCGTTCTTCTGTTTTCGATAAACTTCCTGGATTTTTCATTACCGGTCTCCAGGTAGGATCTGCATCTTTTTATTTAGAAGGTCCTGGGATATTCATCTTAACTTTTTGTAATCCATAATATCTGACTTGATTAGCTTTAAAACATTCTGCTTCTGTTCCAAGTTGTTTACCACGAGGAATTTGTTTTATTCCACAATACACTTAAGACATATATAATAAAGATTAGATAAGTTTTTTAATCCCATGGTGAACGCTCCCAATCATAGTAAGTAGGATCGACGAATTTTTGACCTTTGTAGTACTTAATCCCAGGAATTGCTTCTTCAGCTTTAGGTTTAACTGCTTTCTTAACTCTAGGCTTAACTGCCTCGGCTGCTGCCTCATCTTCTTGTATTTTAATCCATTCTTCCGGGGTTATGTCTTTTACTTTAAAACGCCTCGGAGTTTTCTTTTTCTCCCAGTCGGCATATTTCACTAGTTTTTCTCGTTCCCGCGAGGGAAAACTGTGCTGAAACCGCCAGTTTCTATACTACTCTCTTTAATGGCTACTTTAAAGAAGCAAGTTTGTTTTCTGATTTAATTAGATAATTAAGAAGCCTTAATACAAAAAAAAACACTTTTCCTTATAGTTTAAAGTATATCAAGTAAATACAACAGAGCATTACATAAACATGACTTATCATTTCACCTTACAGAACGGATATAAACAGATAGCAGTTATATCAATACATGTTTCACTCCTGACATAATACACATTATGTATTTTGTCTAAAACATTCTTATATTATCCTTAGTTTTATGTGATTTTATAGACAAGACATTCAACTTGAATTAAAATAAAATATTTTATTCTCTCATGTACATTTTGACATTGAAATAATATTTTGAAATTTAAGCTTTTCTTAAATTGTCACACTTTTTTGTTGCACTCCTGACCTTTTTGGCATGTTTTTTTGGCATAACTTTTTTTTCTATGAAGCAATCTTGACCAAACTTTACATACTGCTCTATGACACCAGTTGGCATCTTTAGACAAATCAGCATCTAATAATGCATAATATGATAGTAGTTTCAGAAAAACTGAAAACTAAAACTAGCCATTATTTTTAAAACGGCCCGTATGTGGATTGTATAAACAATGTACAGAAAGACCAAAGAGAAAGACAGAGAATATTAAAGAAAAGGCAAGAAGAATATAGAAGACAGAGTTTACAATCCGTCGTACCCACCTGCCCGGGGACAGCAGCCAGATATTTATACAGCCCCCTGCTGACCAGAGGCAGTTGAAAATAAAGATATGAATTTACACATTTGAAAATACAAAGAAATGTCTTAATTAACTACCTTTTGAGCTTCAAATGCAGCGACATACTCCCCGCACCCAACCCGCCTCAGAATTTCACCAGTGCTTAAATCTGAAAAATGTTGAAGATAGGCCTACAAGTTTCTCCAACAAAAAAATCAGTTAGATCTACCAGTACTACATGTAACTACAGATTATAGTGAGATAAAAACGTAAAGATACAAAAACATATAAACAGACAAATTTTAATTGAGAAAATATATATCCCCCCTCCGACAGGAGAATTGCATAGTGGGCTTTTCACATTTATAGGATTGCATTTTCAGTAGTGAGAATCAAAACTTTCTTTTAAAGTAATATTAGCATCAAAGTTTACCATCCCTGATCTTCAAAAAAAGGTTAATGCATATAGAGGATATGAAAATATTATGAATTAATGTTCAAGGAAAATTCGCCTGGGCTATTTTTTTATAACTCTATATATTTATATATCGCTGTTAAAAACCGCCGGTTTTTTAAGAGCGTTCTATTGAATTACTTTTGAAAATACTGTATTCATTCTTATTTTATTGATTCTTGTACAGCTTATATTGGTGCTTATTTTGTCAAAGATATTGGCTAGACTTAAGAATCTGTCCGCACCTATTTAAGACCAACTTGTTTTCCGTCTTAACATTAGGGTTAAATCCCCGTAGTCACTGACACTAGGTTATGAATCAATGTGTTTGTTAGGGTTAGGGTTGTGGTATGTGTTAGGATTAGATTCAATAAGGGATTAGTGCTACAGACTAGAAGGAAATGCATAGTGCGGACACATTCTAAAATCGCTCCAAGATATTTTCTGATACATATCTGTCATAAACTGACTTTCTTTCACTTTCCAACTTTGGAGTCAAATGAATTGAATTGAATGTTGTTTAACGGCTCATCAACAAAGTATAGGTTATTTAGAGCCGCCCCATAGAGAGGGGAAGGATACATAGGAATCCGGGAACCTGCCCTACTCTTATTATCGAAGAGATTTCTATGGTTCTTTAACGTGCTCGGAGGATAGACCGATACACGGGACCGCCCGGTTTACGTCTCCATCCGACGGACGCGGCTAAGGTAAAGTGTCTTGCCCAAGAACACACCGACGAAACTCAGTGGCACCACGGAGGATTGAACCCGGGGCCTCCGGTTACAAATCCGCCGCGCTACCGACGGCGCCACGCCAGCCCCCAAAATGAAGTGAGGTATATCTTTAACATATTATATAGCAGAATTCCATCATACCGGTGGTTCCAACAAACCGGTGTAAATTGAAATGTTGCGATATTTCGTTTGTAGCGCCACCTATCGATTATTTACATCTCCATGGTCTAATAACTTCTGCATCAGAACAATAAAAATACATTTTTGCCGTAATGATACGCTTTTTGGTCAGTTTATCTGAAACATTCCCATTTGCTCACAAATGGCAGATATATTTCAATGTAAGATTAGGTTTTCAATTTATTTGAGTGGTTATTTGTTAAAAGATCATTATTTTGATGTTGATATGTAGCTAAGGCAATGAACTTTAAAAATCAACCAGGTTGGTATGAAATACGGACATGGCTTTCCATAGCTTGTGTAGCTTTACCATTACACCGGAATGTAGTAATGACCTCAATTGCGTATAGAAAACGACTGGGTTTATTTTCGTGAATATTTCTGTGAAATGTATAGGAAAAATGATTAATCTTCTTTTCTCAGATGATTATAAAAACTTCAATGAAGAAATCAAAATATAATTTGTTCGATGTGAATGTTTGTTGTTTTAGCTGTAAGCCATAAATGTTTAGTACACCGGTATGCCGGGATTCCGTCCTAGGTATCTTATTTATTATAAGTATATGTTGTATTTTTATGGCTTATAAATGTTGACATAATGATATGAACTTGAACTGTGATCATGGATTTAACTAGTTCTGATTCTCAAAAACTTCATTTGATTTTTTTTTTTTTTTTTTTTTTTTTTTTTGGAATTAAGGTCTTTCTTGATTTTGAAATCTGGCATGTTTTGAACGACCTGTCAAAATACAAAACATCATATCACTCAAAAACTAATGAATTTTAAAACAAGCAATTTTACACAATTATTATATGTTATATTACCTATCCGTGGGAAAAATTATAATGTTATTTGTTGGATAGTTTTGAAAGGGCGTGAGTGGAAAGTTTCGAAAACGGGGATTGATAGTGTGAAACACAAGGGGTCTATATTATTATTGATTGAGACACGTTGCCTACACCCAGATGCAGTGCAAAAAAGGCATTGTTATAATACTTGTGTAAAATTGCTTGTTTTAAAATGCATTAGTATTTGAGTTATATCATATTTTGTGTTTTGACAGGTCGTTCAAAACATGGCAGATTTCAAAATCCAGAAAGCCCTTAAGCTGTCATGGCCAAAGTAGCCATAGACAGCTGTATAACTGCAGCTAGGATTTACCCAGCCAGTTTTGTTTTTCTGTGATTGTCTTGTGATGATAAAGCTCAAAGCGTTATGCATAATCATGCATTTTAATTTCATAAATTGAAAATGTGGGGTCAATGGGTATCGAGAGTTTTCGACCCCAAGAGTTTTCGACCCCACGAATTTTTGAAAGAGTTTTCAACCCAAAGAATTTTCGACCCCTATTTGCCAAATTTGCCAGAGAGTTTTCGACCCCACATTATGTACCAAAGATATTGGATGCATTTAAGTATTTTTTGCTCATATTGTTTTTATACATGTTGAATATTACGTCTTTACCAAATGTGAAAACTTAATAATTACCTGTACAATGTGCATGTGTTATTTGTGCATTGAGTGTGGTGAGTGTGTGCGTCCGTTGCTGCATTTAAGGTAGAACTACCCTAATACAGACTTTTAATGGCTCTGAACAAAAGTTAGGGGTACCTGTTTCTTATGCAAAAACGACAAATGCAAACGATGAAGCCTTTTTACAATGCACCCAACGAAAAAGACTCTACTGTAATGATGTCCGACAAATTACTACGTAGAAGGAAAATGTCTGAGTCCCCCCACGGGATAAACAACTGTTCTTTGGATACAAACTGACATCAAAAACAAATATTCGTAGATCTTCTTACAATTATCGGACATATCTTTTTATTACACAAAACCTCATCAATCAGTCAATGAAAATAAGAAAATGTCACTTTGAGAATGAGAGGGAAATAGTGGAGGATTTATAACTAAGGAAAGTTACTATTGTAGACTAAAATAGTCTAAATAAGAGAAGTAACTGTCAAAACCAACCAGAAGTTTTCAAGTTATACGTGAACTTATTCACCGATCATGTCAATGGCCAGTCTAAACAGAATTTTATATGATAAACAGCTGATAAACACAACAGTTTTGTGTATGTAGGGCGTTTTTTGATGACACATAACAACATAAAATTATACAGCAAAGATGAAAGAAGGCAAAGATAAACAAACCTTTTAATTCCGTTAATAACATAGATCTAATACAAATTTATACTGATTTATGAATCAGAATTAATGTTTACCTTCAGACTCTGAATCCGACATTTTGTCACATGGAGGGGAAATTCTTCTATGCGCATGCGCACCGGAAGGCGATAGTACGATAATGATAACGCGATAGTACGATGGTGATAACGCGATAGTACGATGGTGATAACGCGATAGTGCGATAATGATAACGCGATAGTACGATGATGATAACGCGATGGTACGATGATGATAACACGATAGTACGATGATGATAACGCGATAGTACGATAATGAAATTGCGAAATCACGATACTACGATAACGAAAACGCGATATCACGATATTACGATGGTGAAAACGCGACAGTACGATGGTGAAAACACGATAGTATATCGCATTATCATCATCGTACTATCGTATTATCGCGTTTTCGTTATCGTAGTATCGCTTTATCATCATCGTGTTATCGCGTTTTCGCTATCGTAGTTTCGTGATTTCGCGTTTTCATCATCGTACTATCGAGTATCGCGTTTCAGATCAACACATTGAACGGCGATGGCCCTAACGGAATTCCGTACATACGAGTAGTAAGAATTGACCACATAATTATGTAAAAAAAAACACAAAAAAAACAAAACTTTCGAGTGTGGGGGATTAGGGTACGGGATGGAGTGGGGGAGTCAACATATGTGTATGTGTAAGAATTGACCGAAACAACACAGAAATATGTAAAAATAAATAAATAAAAAGAATTTCGATGGGTGGTGGGGGTGGGGGAGGGGGAGGGGTGGGTGGGAAACGTAGCTATATGTGTAAGAAGTGACCATAAATAACACTGAAATGTAAAAGAAAACTATTTAAAAATGTGTTTCGAGCGGGTGGGGAGGCGGGGGTAGGCGGGGGGTGGGATGTGTGTGTATGTGGGGAGGGGGGGTGGGGGTGGCAACATAGCTGTATGTGTAAGAATTGACCAAAACAACACAAAAATATGTTAAAAAAAAAAAATGCGTCGGGGGAGGGGGTATAGTCGGGGAGGGGGCATGGAGGAGGGAGCCCATGCCCCAATATTGATGAAATATGGATATGTTGTGAGTTCTTAAATGGTATCAAACGGATACATCATTCTTTATACAAACTAGTTTTCAATTTTTCAAGATATTGCGCATTGGCTACATGTGATACACTTTATAATTGTTATTGATGTTATAAAACGGTAAACAAGCAGAGTAAACCTCATGCGGATAAGATTACATCTAGGATTGATAATGAAAGTATACAGGAACACGAGGTATTGTCTGTAAGTGTTGTTGAAGTTTTATGTAGTGTCGTGCAGTGATGTAGATAAGAGATATGATCAGCATTGGCATTACATCCGAGCGATTTGGGGTATAATCATCACATCCTATTCATAATTGACAGTAATTCATTAAGCACAACAATATTCGTCAAACAATTATTATTTAATCATTGTTTCATAGTTTGTATATTTAACTCTTATTGGAATCGTTAACTGTTGTATTTTCCCCCGACTAAACCAACCACGATCGACCATCCTGTAATAATATATTTAATAATAATAATAATAATAATAATAGTTATTATTTTTATTATTATTATTATTATTATAATTACAATCATACTTAATGCTTTTTATAGAGGGTTATGCATTATTAGTTGCAAATTAGTCTTACATGGGGCCCTCTATTATGTGGTTGTGTCAAGTTGGCTATGAGATCGAAGATCGTAGATCGACATTCAATATCTAGCTGGGTTTTCAATGTCGAGCCAGCTCTGAGATCGATATTCGGTTAAACTTATAAGAAGGCAAAGTGAATACAGAGCTGGGTTTGAATTTCGAATTGGCTCTGAGAATATTCGTTTTAAACGTACACCAATGCATTATGATTGCAGAGCTGGGTTTGAATACAGAGCTGGGTCTGAGATCGATATTCGATTAAACTTATGAGAAGGCATACTGAATACAGAGCTAGATCTGAATTTCGAGCTGGCTCTGAGATCGATATTCGTTTTAAATGTACACCAAGGCATTATGAATGCAGAGCTGGGTTTGAATTTCGAGCTGGCTCTGAAATCGATATTCATTTTAAACGTATAACAAGGCATTTTGAATATCGAGCTGGATTTGAATTTCGAGAAGTGTCTGAGATCGACATTCGTTTTAAACAACATATAACAACGAATTTTGAATATCAAGCTGGATTTGAATTTCGAGCTGGCTCTGATATCGATATTCGTTTTAAACGTATAACAAGGCATTCTTGATACAGAGCTGAGTTTGAATTTCGAGCTGGCTCTGAGATCGATATTCGTTTTAAACGTATAACAAGGCATTTTGAATATCGAGCTGGGTTTGAATTTCGAGCTAGATCTGAGATCGATATTCGTTTTAAACATACACCAGGCCATTTTGAATATCGAGCTGGATTTGAATTTTGAGCCGCCTTTGAGATCAATATTCGTTTAAACGTGAACCAAGTCATTTTGAATATCGAGATGGGTTCGAATTTCGAGCTGGCACTGAGATCGGTATTCATTTTAAACGTATAATAAGCAATTTTGAATATCGAGCTGGGTTTGAATTTCGAGCTGGCTCTGATATCGACATTCGTTGTAAACATACAACAACGAATTTTGCATATCGAGCTGGGTCTGAATTTTGAGCTGCTTCTGAGATCGATATTCGTTTTAAAAATACACCAAGCCATTTTGAATATCGAGCTGGATTTGAATTTCGAGCTTGCCCTGAGATGTATATTAGTTTTAAACGTACACCAAGTCATTTTGAATATCGAGCTGGGTTTGAATTTCGAGCTGGCTCTAAGATGGTTATTCGTTTAAAACGTATAACAAGGCATTTTGAATACAGAGCTGGGTTTGAATTTCGAGCTGGCCCTGAGATCGATATTCGTTTTAAACGTATAACAATGTATTTTGAATGCAGAGCTGGGTTTGAATTTTGAGCTGGCACTGAGATCGATATTAGTTTTAAACACATAACAAGGCCTTTTGAGTACAGAGCTGGGTTTGAATTTCGAGCTGGCTCTGAGATCGATAGTAGTTTTAAACGTATAACAAGGCAATTTGAATACAGACCTGGTTTGAATTTCGAGCTGGCTGTGAGATCGATATTCGTTTTAAAAACATACAACAAGGCATTTGTAATACAAAGCTGGGTTTGAATTTCTAGCTAGCTCTGAGTTCGATATTTGGTTAAACTTGTATAAGAAGTTATATTAAATAACGTGCTGGGTTTTACATTTCGAGCTGGCTCTGAGATCGATATTCGTTATAATCATACAACAAGGCATTTTGAATACAGAGCTGGGTTTCAATTTTGGGCTGGCTCTGAGATCGATATTCCTTTTAAACGCACAATAAGGCATTTTGAATATCGAGTTTGGATTGCAGTTCGAGCTGATATTCAAAATTCGTTGTTGTATGTTTAAAACGAATATCGATCTCAGAGCAAGCTCGAAATACAAACCCAGATCGATATTCAAAATGACTTGGTTCACGTTTAAAACGAATATCGATCTCAGAGCCAGCTCGAAATTCAAACCCAGCTCTGTATTCAAAATGCCTTGTTATACGTTTTAAACGAATAACCATCTTAGAGCCAGCTCGAAATTCAAACCCAGCTCGATATTCAAAATGACTTGGTGTACGATTAAAACGAATATCGATCTCGGAGCCAGCTCGAAATTCAAACCCAGCTCGATATTCATAATTCGTTGATGTTTATCGATCTCAGAGCCAGCTCGAAATTCAAACCCAACTCTGCATTCATAATGCCTTTAAAAGTTTAAAACGAATATCGATCTCAGAGACAGCTCGAAATTCAAACCCAGCTCGATATTCAAAATTCGTTGATGTATATCGATCTCAGAGCCAGCTCGAAATTCAAACCCAGCCCGATATTCAAAATGCCTTGTTATATGTTTAAAACGAATATCGATCTCAGAGCCAGTTCGAAATTTAATCCAGCTCGATATTCAAAATGGCTTTGTGTATTTTTAAAACGAATACCGATCTCAGAGCCAGCTCGAAATCAACCCAGATCGATATTCAAAATCCGTTGTGGTATGTTTAAAACTAATGTCGAACTCAGAGCCAGCTCGAAATTCAAACCCACCTCTGTATTCAAAATGCCTTGTTATACGTTTAAAACGAATATCGATCTCAGAGCCAGCTCGAAATTCAAATCCAGATCTATATTCAAAATGGCTTTTTATACCTTTAAAACGAATATCGATCTCATAGTCAGCTCGAAATTCAAACCCACCTCTGTATTCAAAATGCCTAGTTATGCGTTTAAAACGAATATCGATCTCAGAGCCAGCTCGAAATTCAAATCCAGCTCTATATTCAAAATGGCTTGTTATACGTTTAAAATGAATACCGATCTCAGAACCAGCTCGAAATTCAAACCCACATCGATATTCAAAATTCGTTGTTGTATGTTTAAAACGAATGTCGATCTCAGAGCAAGCTCGGAATACAAACCCAGATCGATATTCAAAATGACTTGGTTCACGTTTAAAACGAATATCGATCTCAGAGCCAGCTTGAAATTCAAACCCAGCTCTGTATTCAATATGCCTTGTTATACGTTTAAAACGAATATCGATCTCAGAGCAAGCTCGAAATTCAAACCCAGCTCTGTATTCAAAATGACTTGGTGTACGATTAAAACGAATATTGAGCTCAAAGCCAGCTCTGTATTACTATGATACCCAACTCTGCATACATAATGCCTTGGTGTAAGTTTAAAACGAATATCGATCTCAGAGCCATCTCTGCATTCAAACCCAATTCTGCATTCATAATGTCTTGGTGTACGTTAATAACGAATATCGATCTCAAAGCCAGCTCGAAATTCAAACCCAGCTCTGTATTCAAAATGCCTTGGTGTATGTTTAAAACGAATATCGATCTCAGAGCCAGCTCGAAATTCAAACCTAGCTCTGTATTCAGTATGCCTTCTTATAAATTTAACCGAATATCGATCTCAGAGCCAGCTCTGTATTCAAACCCAGCTATGCATTCATAATGCCTTGGTGTATGTTTAAACGAATTTCGATCTCAGAGCCAGCTCTGTATTCAAACCCAGCTCTGTATTCAGTATGCCTTCTTATAAGTTTAACCGAATATCGATCTCAGAGCTAGCTCGACATTAAAAACCCAGCTCGATATTGAATGTCGATCTACGATCTTCGATTTCACAGCCAACTTCACACAGCTTTAAATGCAATACTTATAAGCATGACTTTCAGCCTACGGAAAGAAGTACAATTAAATATGACGATAAGCTTCGTGATAAATTCCGCAGTGGTTTAATCGGAAGATTAACATATTTTAACAGTTTCGTTGAATATTAATTATAACCTAAATGATAGGGAGTGCTTGAATAATTCTATTAATGGATTTGTACACATTTTTAGGGAGGTCGCGGACCCACTATTTTCTAAAACTATAATTGACTGTGAGTGCGTCCGTTTTCCAGAAACAATCCATAAAAAAGCGACTTGGTTCGACTCGGAATGCGTTGAAGCTAAGCGTATTTACTTATCAGCGTTATCAAAATATAATATTGTAAATCAGTAGAGCATAGAATTGAATTACATGAGAACAAACTACGTTATAAGGTTTTGATAAAGAAAAAGCGGCGCGCCTATGAGTTGAAGAAAATGCGCGATATTAAAAATTTGAGACATGCTAAACCAAAGGAATTTTGAAAATTATTTTGTCGTAAAAAGAAGGGTACGCATGGAAATATTTCCTTAGAGACGTTTTATATATATTTTTCCGAATTATCGCAGGAAATATCGTCACTTCACAATGATGAGACCGAAACTTTTTGTAAGGAACACGATTTTAATGATTTAAATTGCAATTTTGATGAACTGGACAGAGAAATTACTTTCTCCCATTTCTGCTCATGTAAGATAGGCATTTTCCTCATGTGAGATTACTCTTTCTTGCATACCGGACAAGGAAATCCGTCATTTTACCGGGGCTAGATATTTCCATCTCACCCTAGGGTCCAGATAAAATTTACGCGCAACAATAATGACGTCAATAACGTGAACAGATGCATGACGTCATTGTGTAAAAGAAACATTAAAATGTTAGTTATTGGTGACGTCGATGCACAAAATGTCATTGATATTCAAGAAAAAGAATCCACCATGAGTTTATCCATAGAGCCTCGTCCCTGGTTACAATTCTGACCCTCGGGTGAGATATAGAGTTTAATAAACAGTGTTTTTGAGATACGGGAAATATCTCCCGAGGTAGAGAAATGGTCCCGATATAAGAACGAGTGCGGAGCACGAGTTGCACGAGTTCTTATATCTGGACCATTTCCCTAGCGAGGGAGATATTTTCAGAATCTCAAAAACACTGGTTATTAAACTATATATTACATAATTTAAAATGATATTTTATTAATATTTCTAACGATTCACGCCTTTTTACACCAGTTTGCACGAGAACGCCAAGACGACATTACATCATCCAAGACGACGTTACGTCATAAAAAAGCAACAAGTGGAACCGGAACTCTTCGTTAATTTCCGTAATCGTTATTTCCTAGTGACGGAATCTGACGAAGTCGTCCGTAAAACAATCGGAACATGAAATTTTCTGTGATCTCTTCCTAAAACGACGTAGATTAAGCATCTGTTAAATATAAATCCATGTGTGCAATGTAAAGTCCTGTAAAAAGCGGAAAAGGGTGTCACAAAATGTCACGGGTAGAGCGTACTGGTCGTATATAGCTCTTGTAAGTTATCGGTTACACCCAAATCTATTGTTCGAGTTGAAACAATTTCACAATATTCATGATCTATTCATGTAACACGTAAAAGCGTGCACATTTTAAGTGGCCACCAGAGAGGCCGTGTCATAAGTTTAGTTTTGTGCTAATGCATGTAAACGTATAGGTATATTTTCCTTAAACGGCAAAATTGTATAAGGGGCCTCTCGTGTAGATTCAATACTGTAGATTTAGCCACGTTTGTCACGGACTGAACGGGGGAAATAATGATTTGGGCGTAATGTTTGCTATAAAACCCATTGTCTTCTAGCTCTCGCCGGGATGATCAATAGTGCTTTGTTGGAACAGAGATTGGACGGCAAATTTCATAGACAACATGTGGTTAGTAATTTTATTAAACTTTTATCGTAAATTTGTATTCAGTGGGCGGCGCCATCTTGTTTGGCGGTTACGACATCCGGTTAGCATTGATGTTTCTCAAACATAATTTTAGACTAGCATATGATTTTGAAGTTACTTTATTAGATCTAATTATTGTAATTGATCATTAATTGTAAAACAATATTAATTTGATAACAGTGGATAATAGGTGCATTAGTTAACGTTGGCGTATAACTCAGTGATTGTAATACACGATTGTTAACATTGCGTGCATGCATAACTCAGTGAGTGTAATATATGAGTAATTTGATCATGTTTATATTACATGTATTAGGGGCATTGATTAACAGCGACGTACATAGCGTATACATGGCGTTGTAGAATATGTATACATTGCTACTCATCATTAGTACAGCTTACATATATTGATTGAATATTGATTTGTTTGGGTAATGATAATTATGCAAGATTGTTATGTTTGTCAACCGACATCTAAAACGTATGTATAATAACAGCCTAAGCCATCCAGGATATAAGCCATCCAGAGTTGGAGTAAGCCATCTATGTTTGGATATCCAGGAGTGGAGCTAAGCTTCCACGAATAACGTTTACGAGCGGTGGAGACGGTCCCCGTACCTGAACAGCCAGGTTTTACTAACGACAACCCCCGGGACACAAGGTGGGCCCGTTACCAATCCTCACTGGAGGAATATCACTCACAATCTCAGTGGAGGTTAACTATGATTGCATCGCGTCATCAACCCTTACAGAAGGCATTTGATGACAATCATCCATTGAATTCGCGCATCATCATCTTCATGAGCTCTCGCGCATCACAGTTATCGCGCTAGATCAACATTGTTATAGCTTTAAAAACACTTTAGTGTCTTAGACATTCAGTATTTATAACAATACTAAGAACGTCTTAAACGTTCAGGAGAACATTCTTTTCATAGTTCATTTGTGTATTCGCTTGTTTTTTTTAGATAATTGTATATATATTAAACATATTTTAAAAGTTGCATTAAACTTATGTAAATGCATTCAACGTCATTGATTCTTTCCTGAGTTAGCCCAACCACTAAGGTCATCCTTTGACAACTGGTTTTCAGAGTAGTGGGATTTCGGGCGACTACGGAGGGAAAGAATCAATAAGTGATCTTTATTATGATATACTAAATCTCTACTTATTATTTTAGAATAGTGTACCACCCTCTGATCCATCAAGGCGACTGTCGACGATCACGGCCACAGCTTGGAAGACAAGTCAAGACACGACAACGGTAGGGTGAGTCCAAACTGTTGTTTTGTCCGTTCTTTCCTTGGCGCGAGGTCGCAGTGGTCTACACGATTGGGTCTGAGGCACTTTTGCTCAATAATTTGGGTGTTTGTTTTACCTCCCTTGATAAACACATAGTATCCAATTAGGTTGGCGAACAAGACGTTCTACTCATGTTGTGACACTCGAGTATACTTATATTGATGGGAGAAGTCAATATACATGTACATGTTTTACACATTTCGATGATTGTTTAAGGTTTATGTCCAATATCAAATTAAGATATTTTATGTAGTGTATATGTTTTGTGGAAGCTAGTTACTATCTATACATAACCGTTAGTAGTTAGCGCTAGTACAAATGTGTATGTAACTTGTCCTATGATGATGCCCAGGTATTTACTGAGGACACAGTGACTTACCATTAGTAGTTAGGTGAGTAGAATTATTAGTGACGTGGGTATTGTAATTATTGTAGTGTGTAATCCACAATGTCTATAACCATGACGTCTATAAAGGAACTTACAGAAATGGGTAAGGAGTTAGGGTATGCTGGTGAGGAGCTTAGAACCTTTGTTAAAGACGAACAGGCTAGGGAAAGGGAATTTAGACTTAAGGAAAGAGAATTAGAGAAAGATAGGCTAGAATTCGAAAGTAGGTTAGCTAAAGAGAAGCTAGAATTAGAAAGTAGATTAGCTAAAGAGAAGTTAGATGCTGATAAAGAGAAGCTAGATGCTGATAAAGAGAAGTTAGAATTAGAAGGTAGATTAGCTACAGAGAGGTTGGAATTAGAAGGTAGGTTAGCTAAAGAGAAGCGAGATGAAGAAAGTAGACTAGCCACAGAGAAGCTACAATTAGAAAGTAGAATAGTAAGGGAGAAGCAAGAGTTAGAACATGAGAGGTTCGTAACAGATGGTAGACTATCTAAGGCTAATATGCTGATGGAGAGGGAGCAAAAAGAGTTTGATCATAAGTAAGCTTTAGAGTTGGAAGCAGCTAAGACACATAGTAAGGACAGTGGAACTGTAGGGAAAGATAGTTATTCTGGGAAGTTAAAAGGTTCGAAGTTACCATACTTTGATACTGACAAAGATAACATGGACAGTTACTTGTTACGGTTCGAGCGTTATGCTGAGTTACAGGAATGGACCAAAGATAAGTGGGCAGTTCATTTAAGTGCGTTATTGAGAGGCAAGGCCTTAGATGTATTTTCTAGATTACCTACTGTAGATGCTCTTGACTATGACAAGTTAAAGGATGCTCTTTTAAAGAGATTTGAGTTAACTGAAGAAGGTTTTAGAAAGCGGTTTAGAGCTTGTCTGCCTGAGAAAGGCGAGTCATTTATTCAGTTTATTAGTAGGTCTAGAAATTACTTAGATAGGTGGTTAGAGTTAGGGAAGGTAGCGCAGACTTATCAGGGCCTCATAGATTTCTTGTTGCGGGACCAGCTATTCAATGTTTGTAGTAGAGATCTGTTCTTATTTCTTAAAGAAAGAAAACTAACTAGTGTAGATGAAATGGCATAACAAGCAGATCAGTTTGCCGAGGCTAGAGGTGGAGCTCATAATGTAGTGTCGAAAGACAGAACTTTTAGAGATAGGCAAGGGGACGATCATAAACAGAACGGCCAGAGTGGAAACTATAGAGGTGGAGGTAGTTCGATGGGTTCTAGAGGAGGTAGCAATAGTGGTAACATAGGTAGACCTTTTATTCGTTGTCGTCACTGTAATGGGAATCATGCTTCACATAAGTGTAGGAAAGCGGTGAAAGTGTCCGCTGTCGTAGACAATTTTAGTGAAAATAGTAGAGTGGACAACAATGTAGTGAGTCAAAACCAAGGTTTTAACAACCCATGGAATTTCGGTATAGGTAGAGGTGGTCAAAACCGAGGTAGAGGTAGAGGCAGAGGTAGTAATAGTCCGGTTATTAAAACCGAGAGTAGTAGCTGTTGTGTTAAAGCGGATGGTGTAATGGCGAAGATCGGAACATGTCTCTTTCCGTATGCAAATCTTCCAACGGCAGATGGTAGAGTGAACGGCACGGACGTAATTGTAATGAGGGATACAGGTTGTACAGGTGTGTTAGTTAGGCGTAGTTTAGTTACGGAGGACCAGTTCGTAGGTAAACAGTCACCGTGTATGATGTTAAATAAATCGGTAGAGCACGTGCCAATAGCGAGAATAGATGTAGATACACCTTTCTTTAAAGGGACTACAGAGGCATTATGTATGGACGACCCGATGTATGATTTAACGATAGGGAACATAGAAGGTTCAGCACTTCCGGTAATGTCCGATTTTAGAAGTAGCATAAGTAATGCCGTAGAGACTAGAGCGCAGGTTCAGAAGCAAGCTCAGGCTTATAGAAAATTAAAGGTTCCTGCAGCCGTAGGTGACATATCTAAAGCGGAGTTTATAGAAGCACAAACTCAAGACGAGTCATTAGGTCCTTGTAAGGTGAAGGCCAAGGATGGTGTAGTGAAGAAGTGTAAAGGGTCCGGTAGTTGTAAGTTTGTACATAAGAATAGGTTATTGTACAGAGAATTTGAAGATAGTGGTAGTAGACAGTTTCACCAATTAGTGCTACCTACCCAGTATAGAACGACAGTGCTTAAGGTAGCTCATGAGTCGATTATGGGAGGTCATTTAGGCGTAAAGAAAACGTCAGATAGAGTATTAGCAGAATTTTATTGGCCAGGCGTTAGTGGAGATGTAACTAGGTATTGTAGGTCCTGCGATGTATGCCAAAGGACAGTACCAAAAGGTCGAGTGACCAAAGTACATTTAGGTCAGATGCCACTGATAGATACACCATTTAAGCGGGTAGCCGTAGACATAGTTGGACCAATTTTTCCAGTGTCGGATAGGAAAAATAGGTACATTTTAACCATGGTAGACTATGCAACTAGGTATCCGGAGGCAGTAGCATTGCCCTCAATTGAAACTGAGAGAGCAGCTGAGGCATTAGTTGATATGTTCAGTAGGCTAGGTGTACCAGAGGAAATGCTGACTGCTTGTGGGTCACAGTTTACGTCAGAACTTATGGCTGAAGTAAGCAGGTTATTGTCTTTGCGTCAAATCATGACAACACCATATCACCCTATGTGTAACGGGTTAGTCGAACGATTTAACGGGACGTTAAAGCAAATGTTACGGCGTATGTGTACCGAGAGACCCAAAGATTGGGACAAGTATCTCAATGCGTTATTGTTTGCATTTAGAGAGGTTCCACAAGAGAGTTTAGGATTTTCTCCGTTTGAGTTTTTGTACGGTAGGTCAGTTAGAGGTCCCATGAGGATTCTTAGAGAGATGTGGGCAGGTGAAGTAGATAGTGATGAGGTTAAGACTACATATCAGTATGTTTTAGATCTGAAGGAGAAACTAGAGGAGACTTGTAAGATAGCTCAAAGTCAGTTAGTTAAGGCAAGTACCAAGTATAAACGGTACTATGACCAGAAAGCTAGAGCTAGGAAGTTTAAGATAGATGACCAGGTGTTACTGTTACTCCCGACCGACAATAACAAGTTGTTATTACAATGGAAAGGTCAGTTTTATGTTAGAGGGATAGTGAACACTATGGATTACCGTATCGAGATAAACGGAAAGTTAAAGACCTTTCATGCGAATATGCTGAAAGAGTATATCAGTAGAACCGATAATGGGCAACAAGGGGTGTTAACCGTAGTTAATGTTGCAGTTATTGAGGATAGTGAGGAAGACAGTAGTGAGGACACTAGTCCCGTGTATTTTCCCACTAGTGTAGGTAGGGAGACAGCAGCCGATGTAAACATATCGGGCATGCTTAGTGTAGATCAGCAACGAGAGATGGGTAGTTTACTCTCGGAGTTCAGTGATGTCTTGTCCGAAAACCCGGGGCAGACAGATGGAGTGCAAGATGATATTGTACTCACATCAGGGGAACCAATTAGAATTAAGGGGTATCCCATTCCATTTCACTCCCGATCAATTGTTGATGAGGAGGTGAAAGACATGTTGAAATTGGGTGTCATCGAACCTTCAAACGCCCCATTTTCATCCCCAGTCGTACTTATTAAGAAGAAAGATGGGTCAATTCGATTCTGCATCGATTTTAGGCAACTCAATAAATGTACCATCTTTGATGCAGAGCCAATGCCTAATATTGAGGAGGTATTCTCTAAACTTGCGGGATATTCGTATTTCTCCAAGTTAGACCTCAGTAAAGGTTATTGGCAAGTCCCACTTTCAGACCGAGCTAAAGAGATGACCTCCTTCGAAACTTCGCAAGGACTTTTTAAGTTCAAGGTCATGCCCTTTGGTCTCGTAAACGCCCCAGCAACATTCTGTAGGTTAATGAGGAAAGTTCTGAAGGATTTGTCCAACACAGACAGTTTTGTAGATGACATCCTGGTGTTTACAACAACATTTGAAGACCATATTAAGGCTCTACGTAATCTGTTTAAACTGACTGCAAAACCTAGCAAGTGTCACATAGGTTACGCAGATATAGAGTGTCTGGGTCATGTTGTCGGGAGGGACCAGAAATTGAAACCCAACCCCGATAAGGTTAAGGCAATTCAGGAAGCACCAAGACCCGAGACAAAGAAACAAGTTAGGTCATTTTTAGGGTTGGCGGGTTTTTACAGGAAGTTTATTTCAAACTTTTCGGCTATAGCTGCACCTTTGTCAGACTTGACAAAGAAAGGTCAACCCAATAGGATAACTTGGGGGGAAAGCCAGGAGCGAGCTTTTGTCTCTTTAAAGGGGAGTCTGGTCAAAACCCCAATACTAAAATTACCTGAACTTGACCAGGAGTTTATCCTCAGAACGGATGCCTCCGATATCGGGGTGGGTGCAGTCCTACTGCAAGAGCAAGATGGGTGTAGTCTCCCCGTGGCTTACGCAAGTCGGAAACTATTACCCCGGGAATGTAACTACTCTGTTATCGAAAGGGAGTGTCTTGCAGTAGTGTGGGATGTCAGTAAATTCCACCGATATGTTTTTGGTAAGGAATTTGTCTTGGAGACTGACCACCAACCGTTAGCTTATATGAATAAAGCAAAGGTAGCTAACAGTAGGTTAATGAGGTGGGCTCTGACTCTGAAGCCTTACCGGATGAAAATTAAAGCGATCCGAGGAAAGGACAATATTGGGGCAGACTATTTAAGTCGCCGCACATAATGACCGGTTTAATACAATAGTGTATTGCAGTGTATTGTACAATAGTAGTATATGTTACGACAGGGTAGTGTACAATTGTAGAATAGTGTTGAAATTGTAATTACATATTATAGTTAGGTTATAACTGCAGTGGTAATAGTTAACATACTCAAGCGATTGAGCGATCAGCTTGTACGTTTTGTCGCTCGTTTGCTCAGAAGAATTAATAGTTTCTTAACGTGTAAATATTAATTATCATTTTGTTGAATTTTAAAAGTGTAGCACTTTCTTAAAGTGGGGAGATGTTGTCACAAAATGTCACGGGTAGAGCGTACTGGTCGTATATAGCTCTTGTAAGTTATCGGTTACACCCAAATCTATTGTTCAAGTTGAAACAATTTCACAATATTCATGATCTATTCATGTAACACGTAAAAGCGTGCACATTTTAAGTGGCCACCAGAGAGGCCGTGTCATAAGTTTAGTTTTGTGCTAATGCATGTAAACGTATAGGTATATTTTCCTTAAACGACAAAATGGTATAAGGGGCCTCTCGTGTATATTCAATACTGTAAATTTAGCCACGTTTGTTACGGACTGAACGGGGGAAATAATGATTTGGGCGTAATGTTTGCTATAAAACCCATTGTCTTCTAGCTCTCGCCGGGATGATCAATAGTGCTTTGTTGGAACAGAGATTGGACGGCAAATTTCATAGGCAACATGTGGTTAGTAATTTTATTTAACTTTTATCGTACATTTGTATTCAGTGGGCGGCGCCATCTTGTTTGGCGGTTAAGACATCCGGTTAGCATTGATGTTTCTCAAACATAACTTTAGACTAGCATATGATTTTAAAGTTACTTTATTAGATCTAATTATTGTAATTGATCATTAATTGTAAAACAATATTAATTTGATAACAGTGGATAATATGTGCATTAGTTAACGTTGGCGTATAACTCAGTGATTGTAATACACGATTGTTAACATTGCGTGCAGGCATAACTCAGTGAGTGTAATATATGAGTAATTTGATCATGTTTATATTACATGTATTAGGGCCATTGATTAACAGCGACGTACATAGCGTATACATGGCGTTGTAGAATATGTATACATTGCTACTCATCATTAGTACAGCTTACATATATTGATTGAATATTGATTTGTTTAGGTAATGATAATTATGCAAGATTGTTATGTTTGTCAATCGACATCTAAAACGTATGTATAATTACAGCCTAAGCCATCCAGGATATAAGCCATCCAGGGTTGGAGTAAGCCATCTAGGTTTGGATATCCAGGAGTGGAGCTAAGCTCCACGAATAACGTTTACGAGCGGTGGAGACGGTCCCCGTACCTGCACAGCCAGGTTTTACTAACGACAACCCCCGGGACACAAGGTGGGCCCGTTACCAATCCTCACTGGAGGAATATCACTCACAATCTCAGTGGAGGTTCACTTTCATTGCATCGCGTCATCAACCCTTACAGAAGGCATTTGATGACAATCATCCATTGAATTCGCGCATCATCATCTTCATGAGCTCTCGCGCATCACAGTTATCGCGCTAGATCAACATTGTTATAGCTTTAACAACACTTTAGTGTCTTAGACATTCAGTATTTATAACAATACCAAGAACGTCTTAAACGTTCAGGAGAACATTCTTTTCATAGTTCATTTGTGTATTCGCTTGTTTTTTTAGATAATTGTATATATATTAAACATATTTTAAAAGTTGCATTAAACTTATGTAAATGCATTCACCGTCATTGATTCTTTCCTGAGTTAGCCCAACCACTAAGGTCATCCTGTGACAAAGGGAACCATGTTTTTAGACTACCTCCATCATCTGTATAGTCTCGATCATCCAGACCTCTCGCGAGACTTCTCTCAAAGAAGTCCAAACGATGGTCTGGAGTAAAGCTTCTTTAAAGATTTTGACCACAAAACGAGGTGTGGACAAAAAAACATCACCGGCCTCTGATTGCTTAACTTCAGTTTGTTATGGAAATCCGTGGGAATCACCCCCTACGTCACGACGGCGTCAAAAAATACGTGACGTTACGCGCAATGTTGTTCAATAAAATTACTCCAAACATAGTCAGCGGACCACGATTAATGCTAAAAATTAAATTTTAAACATCATTTTGTAAGATTATATTATGTTTTTAGAGAGACTACAATAAAACGAAGTTTATTGTATATTTAATAAGGACGTACACACATCCCATTGGAACTAATGTTGCGCGTAATTCAACGTGCACTTTGATGTTGCAATCAAAATGACGTCACGTCGCAGTCAGTTTTGACGGTTGTCGCCGTCTATCGGTCAACATTTTTAAAGAACAGTGAGTCCAGACGCTCGCTAGCGCTCACAGTCACCTTGAGTGTGTCTGGATGATAGCGACTATCATCTGTAAGGCAGGAGTACTCAAGGGAGATAATAGTGTCGTGAGTCCTACATGACATGTGACTTACGACGTCATGACGTTACGTCGACGTCGCCTTAATCAGCATCTTGCCAATAACTTTTTTCTTATCATTAAAATGAAACTGACTTTTCAGATCATAATCACAATTATCAAACAGTTCTTTATCCTTGTAAAAGTCCGCATACACATCTTTTGTTTTTATTTCATAACAAAAGAAATCGGTATCAGTAAATAATAACTTAGCTTTTTTTATTATATTCGTTTTTAATGTAGTTGTAATGGAAATCATACATCAAATATTTTGACAAGTCTAAAATACACATACCAACATAAATAGGACGATTTAAAACTAATCGTTCTTTTATTCTGTTTATAGCAAATACATTTTCATTAAACATTTTACAAGAAATAAATGAAGGTCTTGCCGCATATTTTAAAAGGACCTCCTCGTCGTGAGTTAATTTAACATTAATTCCTTTTCTCAAGTTTTCCATAGTTTTACCAAAAACTGAATTGTTCATCAGTTTGAAGAAATCCTTTTCAAAAGCATTTTTTTCCAGCTGTCCTCTTGGTAGTATTAAAATCTATGTATGTCTTTAACCACTCTGATTCGTCAAACTGTAGTATTCGATGTATTTGTGTCACCTTTAATCCAAGCGTTTTATACAATTCTAAGTTTCTAAAATGCACGAAATACTTTTCTTTATTTTTCAACGTCGTAACAAGTTTATTAACACTACAATTTCCTAGATTAAACTTTTGTTTTAAATTTGTGCAATAGTCTGAAAACCACTCATCTTAGATATTTAAACTTTCCGGGGCGAGAGGATAATCATTATGCGAGTCATGCAGTTTCTCAGGATACTTGATATCACACTCAACAATGTAATTTGATTTTCCTTTTTCAATCTTGTTAACCCATTTGAAGTTGCCAGTAGGTAACGGTTGACACATGACCCACCCATACAAGTTATTAGCATCAAGCTATATTATGTACTTGCTTTCTTTTTCTTGTCATAGTTTTTCATATATTTATTGTTAGCTTGTGAATATCTGTTTGCAATATAACTCGTACCGCCTCTTAATCCTTTTTCCACAAACAAATATTGATCAATATCAGTTATTAAATCAAGTTAGATACCAGTCATCTTGAGGCATGCATCCAAGGCTAAACCAGGACTACTGACGTAATGACAAGGATCTAATTTGTAATACTCGATGCACATTTTTCTAAAGTTTTCAAAAACATCTGTCAGTAACAGCACATCAGTCTTAAGATACAGATCATGATATTCTCCTATATTTTTAATCTTAAATGTTTTCCATATTGTTTTAGCATGATCATAATTTGCATCTGAAATTTGCTCATCATTTAATTGAGAATTAAAGCTATCTTTGTCAGGTAACTTAGTATCCATGAAGCGTTCAAAACTGTTCATATAATCAAAAGGATAAACGCCTTTTCTTTTCAGCAAGTCTAACTTTTTACCGCTATATTCTTGAGATATGTATTGAAACGACGGAACGTTTTTTACTAGATTATCTAATGATTGAGACATGAACTGAAAACTATCAATAAATACATGAAAGCCATATACTTTTCCATGTTATTCGGTATAACATTTATGTTTTGTTTAAACTTTCCGATGTGTTGCATTATGAAGTGAGAGTCATATCCTCTCAAGTTATGAAACACAACAGGTATTTTTCTAGTCAACCTGAAATTAATAACACATATGTCATGAGCGTAGTTTTTAAACTTAACTTTTTCATCTTTGTTTGGCATCTCTACTGCTTTTTTTCCGTTAAGTGAAAGACAATCAGGCTCATGCTTTTTTAACACACGTTCTAATGTAAAGCACTGCAAGCATGTTTTACAAAACCATTTTTCCCCTCGTGTGCTGTTTGATTAAACATCAAACTGTTAAAATCTTTTATCCACACGTAATGTTTTTTTTCCTCTTCTACAATCAAAAGCATATTGCATGTTTTTTCTGCTTTATTTTTTGATATGTACAAAGGGTTGATTATCTTCATATCCAAATATGCTAAAACAAATGTTGTTTTGTTTTTCTATTTTTGGGATTTGTTTGATAGTAACAGGAAATGTAATTCCTTTATAATTAGATCCCCGATATGCTTTTTGTACTTTGTTATTCTTTGGGGATTTGTTTCAACAGGGAATTCAAAAGCCAAATGGCATCATCTAAAGCATTCGTTATCTTTTTCCTTTTTTATATTTATTAATCCTTTTTTAGCATGAACAAGTTCTTTCGGTAATGCTAAGTACGAGCTACCGCGCAGAGGCTTGTACTTTATTCGATTTATATAGTGTGCGTCTAGTGTCTCAATTACCCAACCACTTCCCATCTGAATCCAATTTCCAACTCTATTTATAATTTCCTCACGTGCTTTGTCCAGCGCCTCGATAATATTATTTTCGGTTAATATTGTTGCTGCTTTAGAATTAAAGTATGCTGTTTTGTATGTGGTTGCAGGACATGTTGCGATGTCTCCCATTGATGTTATTTTAAAAGTGTGTTTCACATCAACACTTCCGTTTTTCTTAGTTCCGTTTTAAGAAATTTTATAACGCTTGGTTATGTTTTCTGCAGTTGAGTGAGCGGGTCATTACTAACAACATTTACTTTAAAAACGTTGCTATACTGTTTTGGGGATGTTTCAATTTCTCGGATACTCATTATATAATATTACATGAGATTATTTCTTTAAGCCCCTATTAATTAATTAATTAATTATTTTGAAGTAATTATTTATTTCCTGGTTAGATTATATTATTTTTTTTATTTATCCACACATAATAAGTTTAATTCCTCGGTCAAGTAAAATATCATAGTGGGCAATAAAAGAATCTTTGTATAAAGTTGGATGGTAACTGGTTACCTCTGAAATTTGTTTTTTGCACAAAGAATGTAGTTTGTTTATATCTCTTTTTTCTTTTTTCCATGGCAGTTTTAGTTGTTTTGCCATTGTTATGATTCTTTCTGTCAAATCTTGAAAGTTTGAAAAAATTAAAAGCTCTGCATCTAATTTACTCGCATCTTCAAAATCAATAGTTTTTGCATGTTCCGTTTGATCTTTCTTAAAGTTGTTGATTTCAATTTCTACTTGTTCCATTTATATAATTACATAAGATAATATTTCTTTAAGCCTATATTTAAATATATAATGCTATATTATAATATAATGAATTGCAAATATTGTGAAAGAGTTTTAGATATTATTGATCCTCCTGGGATGTGCATAGATCGCATCTTATTTTACGCGACTAGCAAAAAGAAGCTTTGTAAATACTGTACCAGAGCCAAGCTGTGTTACAAGTGTACATAAGAATGAGTGAATTGCAACGATACTTGTGAAGTTTTCGATAACGAGCGTGTTTGCCTTAATTGTGGCACCCACAATGGTTATAATCTTATCACAGGTTGCACCTACAGCCAAAAGAAAACTATTTACCTCAGAAAGTATCATTTGGATAAATACTTGGTGGCATTTGATTCGTCTTCTAAAAATAGACAAAGATTTGAAGATTTGGTTTACAAAATTGTAAAGATTTTGGATAAGCTAGAAGGTCGGAAAAGATCAATCAAATTTGAATACATTTTTCAGAAAATATTTAAAATATTAAAAATAGAAAAAGAAACAAAACAGATTAAAACAAAATCAACCAGAGACAAGTACGATAGGATATGGAAACAAATCAGAAAAGAATTACGGCTAGATGCCATGACTGTTTAACTTGAATCTTTTCATATGCATTTCCAGAGGTTCTGTAAAGTTATCATTCTTTTGAATCTCTAATATTTTATTGAAGGTAATCCTAATTGCCTCTTCGTCATTTTCTAGTCCTGTTGTTGTTTGGACATATGATAGAAGTTGTTTAAAACTCCTATGATGTGTTTTTAACAAAGTCTTTTTTTCTGCTATTCTCGTTTTACTTGCTAAAACAGCAACTATTGGAGGAACTGCGCCAACTACAGCTATGAAAACATGAATTGCTGGAACTAATGCCAGGACAGCACCACAACCAATTATTCCACTGGTAATCTGTAATGTTGTGTTTATAATACAGAAACAATTTATAACTGCGTCTGTATGCAGCTACAAGTCGCGTCAAGTGATCAATTAATTCTTCTTTGGTTTTCATGTATAATTACAATTAGACAATAATTTAATTAAAATATTTAGAAAATAGTTGCTCGTGTTCTTTGGGTGATATTTCACCTATTTTTAATAATTCATCGATTATGCTAAGACCTTTATTTATTATCTGCGGACTATTATTTCCTGATTCGATACTTCCACATACTAACTCTAGATCATCCATCAAATCTTTAGGGCTATTGTAATATTCAACACAACCTACTAAAGTCTTTCTAAACTTTGAAGAACCCTTATGAATTGGCAAACCAGATAATTTTGTCAGTTCCTTAAAAGCATTCTGAGACAGCCTCGAATAAGTTTTTTTTATTATTGTAACGCTTTGTTATCAAGTCTATAAAATCATCATCTACTTTTAGGTCTAGCACAACTGCTTTTCCTTGCTTGGCAATAAGTTTGTGATGACCAACAAGCTTGGGTAAATCAATTTGCAACATTCCATAGCGACCATCTTTGTCAACTTTGTAAGAGTTTCTTTTTTGTTGTAATCCCGTGCCTGAAAATACTTCGCTATGCAGAAAAATTGCTTCAATTCTTTTTCTATAATACTTTAAAGCTTTTGACTCGTTTTCCAAAGTGCTTTGAACTTGTTTGTATTGATCTCCCGCGGTTGCATCCTCTGTAATTTTTAAATGTTTAGTGACTGTAGCCCTGTCGCGACCATTTTGTTTGATAATATCACTAAGCCGTTCGAGTATGTCTGCAAGTTCTTGGTCATTATCGTTAACTACACTCGATGGTAAGGGCAAGTCATGTAGATTTATCACTTCTTTATCGATTCCAGCATCTAGATTAGCAGTAGTTGATTTTTCAGCGAATCACTGGGGTAATCCCTGGTACGTTTTTTGTTCTTGTACTTCCTCGCCTATTGCTGCTGGAAGAGCGGCTAATTGCTGACTTATTTTCGGAAGAGAAGCTAACTGCTTGGTCAGCTGTTCTGACTGACGTTTTATTTCGCTAGTTACAGGTTTAAATACTTCTGTGTATAAATCACGACTAGCTCCTTTTTCTAGTCTTTTTTGAGTAACTTTATTTTCGTATTCTTTGACAAGCTCGCTCGCTTTTTGCTTTTTTTCTGCTAATTCTTTCCATTTTAACAAAGACATGTATAATATAAGGTTAGATTAAAATAAGATAAATTAAGACAAGTTGATGTGAGTTAAACCAAGTGTTATGTAGTTTTTGTTTTCTTTTTAGCCGGAGGCTTAACTGCTTTCTTGGCTGCAGGTTTAACTGCTTTCTTAGCTGCAGGTTTAACTGCTTTTATTTTTTTTCTGATGAGTCTAATATTTGCATGTGCTTTTTCAGACTCATTTTGTATTTTAACCAACTTCTTTTCCAGACGTGTTACCTCGCCGGGAGATTCAGTTTTGCTTAACATTTTATTTATATGCTTCCTCTCCGCTTCTAATCCTATCAAATAAATAGTATTTGGTCGTTCTTCTGTTTTCGATAAACTTCCTGGATTTTTCATTACAGGTCTCCAGATAGGATCTGCATCTTTTTATTTAGAAGGTCCTGGGATATTCATCTTAACTTTTTGTAATCCATAATATCTGACTTGATTAGCTTTAAAACATTCTGCTTCTGTTCCAAGTTGTTTACCACGAGGAATTTGTTTTATTCCACAATACACTTAAGACATATATAATAAAGATTAGATAAGTTTTTTAATCCCATGGTGAACGCTCCCAATCATAGTAAGTAGGATTTGTAGTACTTAATCCCAGGAATTGTTTCTTCAGCTTTAGGTTTAACTGCTTTCTTAACTCTAGGCTTAACTGCCTCGGCTGCTGCCTCATCTTTTTGTATTTTAATCCATTCTTCCGGGGTTATGTCTTTTACTTTAAAACGCCTCGGAGTTTTCTTTTTCTATAATAAAGATTAGATAAGTTTTTTAATCCCATGGTGAACGCTCCCAATCATAGTAAGTAGGATTTGTAGTACTTAATCCCAGGAATTGTTTCTTCAGCTTTAGGTTTAACTGCTTTCTTAACTCTAGGCTTAACTGCCTCGGCTGCTGCCTCATCTTTTTGTATTTTAATCCATTCTTCCGGGGTTATGTCTTTTACTTTAAAACGCCTCGGAGTTTTCTTTTTCTCCCAGTCGGCATATTTCTCTAGTTTTTCACGTTCCCGCGAGGAAAAACTGTGCTGAAACCGCCAGTTTCTATACTACTCTCTTTAATGGCTACTTTAAAGAAGCAAGTTTGTTTTCTGATTTAATTAGATAATTAAGAAGCCTTAATACAAAAAAAACACACTTTTCCTTATAGTTTAAAGTATATCAAGTAAATACAACAGAGCATTACATAAACATGACTTATCATTTCACCTTAAAGAACGGATATAAACAGATAGCAGTTATATCAATAAATGTTTCACTCCTGACATAATACACATTATGTATTTTGTCTAAAACATTCTTATATTATCCTTAGTTTTATGTGATTTTATAGACAAGACATTCAACTTGAATGAAAATAAAATATTTTATTCTCTCATGTACATTTTGACATTGAAATAATATTTTGAAATTTAAGCTTTTCTTAAATTGTCACACTTTTTTGTTGCACTCCTGACATTTTTGGCATGTTTTTTTGGCATAACTTTTTTTTCTATGAAGCAATCTTGACCAAACTTTACATACTGCTCTATGACACCAGTTGGCATCTTTAGACAAATCAGCATCTAATAATGCATAATATGATAGTAGTTTCAGAAAAACTGAAAACTAAAACTAGCCATTATTTTTAAAACGGCCCGTATGTGGATTGTATAAACAATGTACAGAAAGACCAAAGAGAAAGACAGATTAAAGAAAAGGCAAGAAGAATATAGAAGACAGAGTTTACAATCCGTCGTACCCACCTGCCCGGGGACAGCAGCCAGATATTTATACAGCCCCCTGCTGACCAGAGGCAGTTGAAAATAAAGATATGAATTTACACATTTGAACATACAAAGAAATGTCTTAATTAACTACCTTTTGAGCTTCAAATGCAGCGACATACTCCCCGCACCCAACCCGCCTCAGAATTTCACCAGTGCTTGAATCTGAAAAATGTTGAAGATAGGCCTACAAGTTTCTCCAACAAAAAAATCAGTTAGATCTACCAGTACTACATGTAATTACAGATTATAGTGAGATAAAAACGTAAAGATACAAAAACATATAAACAGACAAATTTTAATTGAGAAAATATATATCCCCCTCCGACAGGAGAATTGCATAGTGGGCTTTTCACATTTATAGGATAGCATTTTCAGTAGTGAGAATCAAAACTTTCTTTTAAAGTAATATTAGCATCAAAGTTTACCATCCCTGATCTTCAAAAAAAGGTTAATGCATATAGAGGATATGAAAATATTATGAATTAATGTTCAAGGAAAATTCGCCTGGGCTATTTTTTTATAACTCTATATATTTATATATCGCTGTTAAAAACCGCCGGTTTTTTAAGAGCGTTCTATTGAATTACTGTTGAAAATACTGTATTCATTCTTATTTTATTGATTCTTGTACAGCTTATATTGGTGCTTATTTTGTCAAAGATATTGGCTAGACTTAAGAATCTGTCCTCACCTATTTAAGACCAACTTGTTTTCCGTCTTAACATTAGGGTTAAATCCCCGTAGTCACTGACATTAGGTTATGAATCAATGTGTGTGTTAGGGTTAGGGTTGTGGTATGTGTTAGGATTAGATTCAATAAGGGATTAGTGCTACAGACTAGAAGGAAATGCATAGTGCGGACACATTCTAAAATCGCTCCAAGATATTTTCTGATACATATCTGTCATAAACTGACTTTCTTTCACTTTCCAACTTTGGAGCCAAATGAATTGAATTGAATGTTGTTTAACGGCTCATCAACACAGTATAGGTTATTTAGAGCCGCCCCAGAGAGAGGGGAAGGATACATAGGAATCCGGGAACCTGCCCTACTCTTATTAACGAAGAGATTTCTATGGTTCTTTAACGTGCTCGGAGGATAGACCGATACACGGGACCGCCCGGTTTACGTCCCCATCCGACGGACGCGGCTAAGGTAAAGTGTCTTGCCCAAGAACACACTGACGAAACTCAGTGGCACCACGGAGGATTGAACCCGGGGCCTCCGGTTACAAATCCGCCGCGCTACCGACGGCGCCACGCCAGCCCCCAAAATGAAGTGAGGTATATCTTTAACATATTATATAGCAGAATTCCATCATACCGGTGGTTCCAACAAACCGGTGTAAATTGAAATGTTGCGATATTTCGTTTGTAGCGCCACCTATCGATTATTTACATCTCCATGGTCTAATAACTTCTGCATCAGAACAATAAAAATACATTTTTGCCGTAATGATACGCTTTTTGGTCAGTTAATCTGAAACATTCCCATTTGCTCACAAATGGCAGATATATTTCAATGTAAGATTAGGTTTTCAATCTATTTGAGTAGTTATTTGTTAAAAGATCATTATTTTGATGTTGATATGTAGCTAAGGCAATGAACTTTAAAAATCAACCAGGTTGGTATGAAATACGGACATGGCTTTCCATAGCTTGTGTAGCTTTACCATTACACCGAAATGTAGTAATGACCTCAATTGCGTATAGAAAACGACTGGGTTTATTTTCGTGAATATTTCTGTGAAATGTATAGGAAAAATGATTAATCTTCTATTCTCAGATGATTATAAAAACTTCAATGAAGAAATCAAAATATAATTTGTTCGATGTGAATGTTTGTTGTTTTAGCTGTAAGCCATACATGTTTAGTCACCGGTATGCCGGGATTCCGTCCTAGGTATCTTATTTATTATAAGTATATGTTGTATTTTTATGGCTTATAAATGTTGACATAATGATATGAACTTGAACTGTGATCATGGATTTACCTAGTTCTGATTCTCAAAAACTTAATTTGATTTTTAATTTTTTTTAATTTTTTTTTTTGGAATTAAGGACTTTCTTGATTTTGAAATCTGCCATGTTTTGAACGACCTGTCAAAATACAAAACATCATATCACTCAAAAACTAATGAATTTTAAAACAAGCAATTTTACACAATTATTATATGTTATATTACCTATCCGTGGGAAAAATTATAATGTTATTTGTTGGATAGTTTTGAAAGGGCGTGAGTGGAAAGTTTCGAAAACGGGGATTGATAGTGTGAAACACAAGGGGTCTATATTATTATTGCTTGAGACACGTTGCCTACACCCAGATGCAGTGCAAAAAAGGCATTGTTATAATACTTGTGTAAAATTGCTTGTTTTAAAATGCATTAGTATTTGAGTTATATCATATTTTGTGTTTTGACAGGTCGTTCAAAACATGGCAGATTTCAAAATCCAGAAAGCCCTTAAGCTGTCATGGCCAAAGTAGCCATAGACAGCTGTATAACTGCAGCTAGGATTTACCCAGCCAGTTTTGTTTTTCTGTGATTGTCTTGTGATGATAAAGCTCAAAGCGTTATGCATAATCATGCATTTTAATTTCATAAATTGAAAATGTGGGGTCAATGGGTATCGAGAGTTTTCGACCCCAAGAGTTTTCGACCCCACGAAGTTTTGAAAGAGTTTTCAACCCCAAGAGTTTTCGACCCCTATTTGCCAAATTTGCCAGAGAGTTTTCGACCCCACATTATGTACCAAAGATATTGGATGCATTTAAGTATTTTTTGCTCATATTGTTTTTTATACATGTTGAATATTACGTCTTTACCAAATGTGAAAACTTAATAATTACCTGTACAATGTGCATGTGTTATTTGTGCATTGAGTGTGGTGAGTGTGTGCGTCCGTTGCTGCATTTAAGGTAGAACTACCCTAATAGAGACTTTTAATGGCTCTGAACAAAAGTTAGGGGTACCTGTTTCTTATGCAAAAACGACAAAATGCAAACGATGAAGCCTTTGAACAATGCACCCAACGAAAAAGACTCTACTGTAATGATGTCCGACAAATTACTACGTAGAAGGAAAATGTCTGAGTCCCCCCACGGGCTAAACAACTGTTCTTTGGATACAAACTGACATCAAAAACAAATATTCGTAGATCTTCTTACAATTATCGGACATATCTTTTTATTACACAAAACCTCATCAATCAGTCAATGAAAATAAGAAAATGTCACTTTGAGAATGAGAGGGAAATAATGGAGGATTTATAACTAAGGAAAGTTACTATTGTAGACTAAAATTGTCTAAATAAGAGAAGTAACTGTCAAAACCAACCAGAAGTTTTCAAGTTATACGTGAACTTATTCACCGATCATGTCAGTGGCCAGTCTAAACAGAATTTTATATGATAAACAGCTGATAAACACAACAGTTTTGTGTATGTAGGGCGTTTTTTGATGACACATAACAACATAAAATTATACAGCAGAGATGAAAGAAGGCAAAGATAAACAAACCTTTTAATTCCGTTAATAACATAGATCTAATACAAATTTATACTGATTTATGAATCAGAATTAATGTTTACCTTCAGACTCTGAATCCGACATTTTGTCACATGGAGGGGAAATTCTTCTATGGGCATGCGCACCGGAAGGCGATAGTACGATAATGATAACGCGATAGTACGATGGTGATAACGCGATAGTACGATGGTGATAACGCGATAGTGCGATAATGATAACGCGATAGTACGATGGTGATAACTCGATAGTACGATGATGATAACGCGATAGTACGATGATGATAACGCGATGGTACGATGATGATAACACGATAGTACGATGATGATAACGCGATAGTACGATAATGAAATTGCGAAATCACGATACTACGATAACGAAAACGCGATATCACGATATTACGATGGTGAAAACGCGACAGTACGATGGTGAAAACACGATAGTATATCGCATTATCATCATCGTACTATCGTATTATCGCGTTTTCGTTATCGTAGTATCGCGTTATCATCATCGTGTTATCGCGTTTTCGTTATCGTAGTTTCGTGATTTCGCGTTTTCATCATCGTACTATCGAGTATCGCGTTTCAGACCAACACATTGAAAGGCGATGGCCCTTACGGAATTCCGTACATACGAGTAGTAAGAATTGACCACATAATTATGTAAAAAAAACAACAAACAAAAACAACTTTCGAGTGTGGGGGAGTAGGGTACGGGATGGAGTGGGGAGTCAACATATGTGTATGTGTAAGAATTGACCGAAACAACACAGAAATATGTAAAAATAAATAAATAAAAAGAATTTCGATGGGTGGTGGGGGTGGGGGAGGGGGGAGGGGGGAGGGGTGGGTGGGCAACGTAGCTATATGTGTAAGAAGTGACCATAAATAACACTGAAATGTAAAAGAAAACTATTTAAAAATGTGTTTCGAGTGGGTGGGGAGGCGGGGGTAGGCGGGGATGGGATGTGTGTGTGTGTGGGGAGAGGGGGTGGGGGTGGCAACATAGCTATATGTGTAAGAATTGACCAAAACAACACAAAAATATGTTAAAAAAAAAAAATGCGTCGGGGGAGGGGGTGTAGTCGGGAAGGGGGCGTGGAGAAGGGAGCCCATGTCCCAATATGGGTGAAATATGGATATGTTGTGAGTTCTTAAATGGTATCAAACGGATACACCATTCTTTATACAAACTAGTTTTCTATTTTTCAAGATATTGCGCATTGGCTACATGTGATACACTTTATAATTGTTATTGATGTTATAAAACGGTAAACAAGCAGAGTAAACCTCATGCGGATGAGATTACATCTAGGATTGAGAATGAAAGTATACAGGTACACGAGGTATTGTCTGTAAGTGTTGTTGAAGTTTTATGTAGTGTCGTGCAGTGATGTAGATAAGAGATATGATCAGCATTGGCATTACATCCGAGCGATTTGGGGTATAATCATCACATCCTATTCATAATTGACAGTAATTCATTAAGCACAACAATATTCGTCAAACAATTATTATTTAATCATTGTTTCATAGTTTGTACATTTAACTCTTATTGAAATCGTTAAATGTTGTATTTTCCCCCGACTAAACCAACCACGATCGACCATCCTGTAATAATATATTTAATAATAATAATAATAATAATAATAAATATTATTATTATTATTATTATTATTATAATTACAATCATACTTAATGCTTTTTATAGAGGGTTATGCATTATTAGTTGCAAATTAGTCTTACATGGGGCCCTCTATTATGTGGTTTTGTCAAGTTGGCTATGAGATCGAAGATCGTAGATCGACATTCAATATCTAGCTGAATTTTCAATGTCGAGCTAGCTCTGAGATCGATATTCGGTTAAACTTATAAGAAGGCAAATGAATACAGAGCTGGGTTTGAATTTCGAGTTGGCTCTGAGAATATTCGTTTTAAACGTACATCAATGCATTATGAATGCAGAGCTGGGTTTGAATACAGAGCTGGGTCTGAGATCGATATTCGATTAAACTTATGAGAAGGCATACTGAATACAGAGCTGGATCTGAATTTCGAGCTGGCTCTGAGATCGATATTCGTTTTAAATGTACACCAAGGCATTATGAATGCAGAGCTGGGTTTGAATTTCGAGCTGGCTCTGAGATCGATATTCATTTTAAACGTATAACAAGGCATTTTGAATATCGAGCTGGATTTGAATTTCGAGAAGTGTCTGAGATCGACATTCGTTTTAAACAACATATAACAACGAATTTTGAAGATCAAGCTGGATTTGAATTTCGAGCTGGCTCTGAGATCGATATTCGTTTTAAACGTATAACAAGGCATTCTTGATACAGAGCTGAGTTTGAATTTCGAGCTGGCTCTGAGATCGATATTCGTTTTAAACGTATAACAAGGCATTTTGAATATCGAGCTGGGTTTGAATTTCGAGCTAGCTCTGAGATCGATATCCGTTTTAAACATACACCAGGCCATTTTGAATATCGAGCTGGATTTGAATTTTGAGCCGCCTCTGAGATCAATATTCGTTTAAACGTGAACCAAGTCATTTTGAATATCGAGATGGGTTCGAATTTCGAGCTGGCACTGAGATCGGTATTTATTTTAAACGTATAATAAGCCATTTTGAATATCGAGCTGGGTTTGAATTTCGAGCTGGCTTTGAGATCGACATTCGTTGTAAACATACAACAACGAATTTTGCATATCGAGCTGGGTTTGAATTTTCAGCTGCTTCTGAGATCGATATTCGTTTTAAAAATACACCAAGCCATTTTGAATATCGAGCTGGATTTGAATTTCGAGCTTGCCCTGAGATGTATATTAGTTTTAAACGTACACCAAATCATTTTGAATATCGAGCTGGGTTTGAATTTCGAGCTGGCCCTGAGATCGTATTCGTTTTAAACGTATAACAATGTATTTTGAATGCAGAGCTGGGTTTGAATTTTGAGCTGGCACTGAGATCGATATTAGTTTTAAACACATAACAAGGCCTCTTGAGTACAGAGCTGGGTTTGAATTTCGAGCTGGCTCTGAGATCGATAGTAGTTTTAAACGTATAACAAGGCATTTTGAATACAGACCTGGTTTGAATTTCGAGCTGGCTGTGAGATCGATATTCGTTTTAAAAACATAGAACAAGGCATTTGTAATACAAAGCTGGGTTTGAATTTCTAGCTAGCTCTGAGTTCGATATTTGGTTAAACTTGTATAAGAAGTTATATTAAATAACGAGCTGGATTTTACATTTCGAGCTGGCTCTGAGATCGATATTCGTTATAATCATACAACAAGGCATTTTGAATACAGAGCTGGGTTTCAATTTTGAGCTGGCTCTGATATCGATATTCCTTTTAAACGCACAATAAGGCATTTTGAATATCGAGTTGGGATTGCAGTTCGAGCTGATATTCAAAATTCGTTGTTGTATGTTTAAAACGAATATCGATCTCAGAGCAAGCTCGAAATACAAACCCAGATCGATATTCAAAATGACTTGGTTCACGTTTAAAACGAATATCGATCTCAGAGCCATCTCGAGATTCAAACCCAGCTCTGTATTCAAAATGCCTTGTTATACGTTTTAAACGAATATCCATCTTAGAGCCAGCTCGAAATTCAAACCCAGCTCGATATTCAAAATGACTTGGTGTACGATTAAAACGAATATCGATATCAGAGCCAGCTCGAAATTCAAACCCATCTCGATATTCAAAATTCGTTGATGTATATCGATCTCAGAGCCAGCTCGAAATTCAAACCCAACTCTGCATTCATAATGCCTAAGTGTAAGTTTAAAACGAATATCGATCTCAGAGCCAGCTCGAAATTCAAACCCAGCTCGATATTCAAAATTCGTTGATGTATATCGATCTCAGAGCCAGCTCGAAATTCAAACCCAGCCCGATATTCAAAATGCCTTGTTATATGTTTAAAACGAATATCGATCTCAGAGCCAGCTCGAAATTCTAATCCAGCTCGATATTCAAAATGGCTTGGTGTATGTTTAAAACGAATACCGATCTCAGAGCCAGCTCGAAATCAACCCAGATCGATATTCAAAATCCGTTGTGGTATGTTTAAAACTAATGTCGATCTCAGAGCCAGCTCGAAATTCAAACCCACCTCTGTATTCAAAATGCCTTGTTATACGTTTAAAACGAATATCGATCTCAGAGCCAGCTCGAAATTCAAATCCAGCTCTATATTCAAAATGGCTTTTTATACGTTTAAAACGAATATCGATCTCATAGTCAGCTCGAAATTCAAACCCACCTCTGTATTCAAAATGCCTAGTTATGCGTTTAAAACGAATATCGATCTCAGAGCCAGCTCGAAATTCAAATCCAGCTCTATATTCAAAATGGCTTGTTATACGTTTAAAATGAATACCGATCTCAGAGCCAGCTCGAAATTCAAACCCACATCGATATTCAAAATTCGTTGTTGTATGTTTAAAACGAATGTCGATCTCAGAGCAAGCTCGGAATACAAACCCAGATCGATATTCAAAATGACTTGGTTCCCGTTTAAAACGAATATCGATCTCAGAGCCAGCTTGAAATTCAAACCCAGCTCTGTATTCAATATGCCTTGTTATACGTTTAAAACGATTATCGATCTCAGAGCAAGCTCGAAATTCAAACCCAGCTCTGTATTCAAAATGACTTGGTGTACGATTAAAACGAATATTGAGCTCAAAGCCAGCTCTGTATTACTAAGATACCCAACTCTGCATACATAATGCCTTGGTGTAAGTTTAAAACGAATATCGATCTCAGAGCCATCTCTGCATTCAAAACCCAATTCTGCATTCATAATGTCTTGGTGTACGTTAATAACGAATATCGATCTCAGAGCCAGCTCTGTATTCAAATCCAGCTCTGCATTCAAATGACTCGGTGTATGTTTAAAACGAATACCGATCTCAGAGCCAGCTCGAAATTCAAACCCACATCGATATTCAAAATTCGTTGTTGTATGTTTAAAACGAATGTCGATCTCAGAGCAAGCTCGGAATACAAACCCAGATCGATATTCAAAATGACTTGGTTCCCGTTTAAAACGAATATCGATCTCAGAGCCAGCTTGAAATTCAAACCCAGCTCTGTATTCAATATGCCTTGTTATACGTTTAAAACGATTATCGATCTCAGAGCAAGCTCGAAATTCAAACCCAGCTCTGTATTCAAAATGACTTGGTGTACGATTAAAACGAATATTGAGCTCAAAGCCAGCTCTGTATTACTAAGATACCCAACTCTGCATACATAATGCCTTGGTGTAAGTTTAAAACGAATATCGATCTCAGAGCCATCTCTGCATTCAAAACCCAATTCTGCATTCATAATGTCTTGGTGTACGTTAATAACGAATATCGATCTCAGAGCCAGCTCTGTATTCAAATCCAGCTCTGCATTCAAATGACTCGGTGTATGTTTAAAACGAATATCGATCTCAGAGCCAGCTCGAAATTCAAACCTAGCTCTGTATTCAGTATGCCTTCTTATAAATTTAACCCAATATCGATCTCAGAGCCAGCTCTGTATTCAAACCCAGCTATGCATTCATAATGCCTTGGTGTATGTTTAAACGAATTTCTATCTCAGAGCCAGCTCTGTATTCAAACCCAGCTCTGTATTCAGTATGCCTTCTTAAAAGTTTAACCGAATATCGATCTCAGAGCTAGCTCGACATTGAATGTCGATCTACGATCTTCGATTTCACAGCCAACTTCACACAGCTTTAAATGCAATACTTATAAGCATGACTTTCAGCCTACGGAAAGAATTACAATTAAATATGACGATAAGCTTCGTGATAAATTCCGCAGTGGTTTAATCGGAAGATTAACATATTTTAACAGTTTCGTTGAATATTAATTATAACCTAAATGATAGGGAGTGCTTGAATAACTCTATTAATGGATTTGTACACATTTTTAGGGAGGTCGCGGACCCACTATTTTCTTAAACTATAATTGACTGTGAGTGCGTCCGTTTTCCAGAAACAATCCATAAAAAAGCGACTTGGTTCGACTCGGAATGCGTTGAAGCTAAGCGTATTTACTTATCAGCGTTATCAAAATATAATTATTGTAAATCAGTAGAGCATAGAATTGAATTACATGAGAACAAACTACGTTATAAGGTTTTGATAAAGAAAAAGCGGCGCGCCTATGAGTTGAAGAAAATGCGCGATATTATAAATTTGAGACATGCTAAACCAAAGAAATTTTGAAAATTATTTTGTCGTAAAAAGAAGGGTACGCATGGAAATATTTCCTTAGAGACGTTTTATAAATATTTTTCCGAATTATCGCAGGAAATATCGTCACTTCACAATGATGAGACCGAAACTTTTTGTAAGGAACACGATTTTAATGATTTAAATTGCAATTTTGATGAACTGGACAGAGAAATTACTTTCTCCCATTTCTGCTCATGTAAGATAGGCATTTTCCTCATGTGAGATTACTCTTTCTTGCATACCGGACAAGGAAATCCGTCATTTTATCGGGGCTAGATATTTCCATCTTACCCTAGGGTCCAGATAAAATTTACGCGCAACAATAATGACGTCAATAACGTGAACAGATGCATGACGTCATTGTGTAAAAAACACATTAAAATGTTAGTTATTGGTGACGTCGATGCACAAAATGTCATTGATATTCAAGAAAAAGAATCCACCATGAGTTTATCCATAGAGCCTCGTCCCTGGTTACAATTCTGACCCTCGGGTGAGATATAGAGTTTAATAACCAGTGTTTTTGAGATACGGGAAATATCTCCCGAGGTAGAGAAATGGTCCCGATATAAGAACGAGTGCGGAGAACGAGTTGCACGAGTTCTTATATCTGGGCCATTTCTCTAGCGAGGGAGAAATTTTCAGTATCTCAAAAACACTGGTTATTAAACTATATATTACATAATTTAAAATTATATTTTATTAATATTTCTAACGAATCACGCCTTTTTACACTAGTTTGCACGAGAACGCCAAGACGACATTACATCATCCAAGACGACGTTACGTCATACAAAAAAAACAAGTGGAACCGGAACTCTTCGTTAATTTCCGGAATCGTTATTTCCTAGTGACGGAATCTGACGAAGACGTCCGTAAAACAATAGGAACATGAAATGTTCTGTGATCTCTTCCTAAAACGCTGAAGATTAAGCATCTGTTAAATATAAATCCATGTGTGCAATGTAAAGTCCTGTAAAAAGCAGAAAAAGGGTGTCACAAAATGTCACGGGTAGAGCGTACTGGTCGTATATAGCTCTTGTAAGTTATCGGTTACACCCAAATCTATTGTTCGAGTTGAAACAATTTCACAATATTCATGATCTATTCATGTAACACGTAAAAGCGTGCACATTGTAAGTGGCCACCAGAGAGGCCGTGTCATAAGTTTAGTTTTGTGCTAATGCATGTAAACGTATAGGTATATTTTCCTTCAACGGCAAAATTGTATAAGGGGCCTCTCGTGTAGATTCAATACTGTAGATTTAGCCACGTTTGTCACGGACTGAACGGGGGAAATAATGATTTGGGCGTAATGTTTGCTATAAAACCCATTGTCTTCTAGCTCTCGCCGGGATGATCAATAGTGCATTGTTGGAACAGAGATGGGACGGCAATTTCCATAGGCAACATGTGGTTAGTAATTTTATTAAACTTTTATCGTACATTTGTATTCAGTGGGCGGCGCCATCTTGTTTGGCGGTTACGACATCCGGTTAGCATTGATGTTTCTCAAACATAACTTTAGACTAGCATATGATTTTGAAGTTACTTTATTAGATCTAATTATTGTAATTGATCATTAATTGTAAAACAATATTATTTGATAACAGTGGATAATAGGTGCATTAGTTATCGTTGGCGTATAACTCAGTGATTGTAATACACGATTGTTAACATTGCGTGCATGCATAACTCAGTGAGTGTAATATATGAGTAATTTGATCATGTTTATATTACATGTATTAGGGGCATTGATTAACAGCGACGTACATAGCGTATACATGGCGTTGTAGAATATGTATACATTGCTACTCATCATTAGTACAGCTTACATATATTGATTGAATATTGATTTGTTTGGGTAATGATAATTATGCAAGATTGTTATGTTTGTCAACCGACATCTAAAACGTAAGTATAATTACAGCCTAAGCCATCCAGGATATAAGCCATCCAGGGTTGGAGTAAGCCATCTAGGTTTGGATATCCAGGAGTGGAGCTAAGCTTCCACGAATAACGTTTACGAGCGGTGGAGACGGTCCCCGTACCTGCACAGCCAGGTTTTACTAACGACAACCCCCGGGACACAAGGTGGGCCCGTTACCAATCCTCACTGGAGGAATATCACTCACAATCTCAGTGGAGGTTAACTATCATTGCATCGCGTCATCAACCCTTACAGAAGGCATTTGATGACAATCATCCATTGAATTCGCGCATCATCATCTTCATGAGCTCTCGCGCATCACAGTTATCGCGCTAGATCAACATTGTTATAGATTTAACAACACTTTAGTGTCTTAGACATTCAGTATTTATAACAATACTATGAACGTCTTAAACGTTCAGGAGAACATTCTTTTCATAGTTCATTTGTGTATTCGCTTGTTTTTTTAGATAATTGTATATATATTAAACATATTTTAAAAGTTGCATTAAACTTATGTAAATGCATTCACCGCCATTGATTCTTTCCTGAGTTAGCCCAACCACTAAGGTCATCTTGTGACAACTGGTTTTCAGAGTAGTGGGATTTTGGGCGACTACGGAGGGAAAGAATCAATAAGTGATCTTTATTATGATATACTAAATCTCTACTTATTATTTTAGAATTGTGTACCACCCTCTGATCCATCAAGGCGACTGTCGACGATCACGGCCACAGCTTGGAAGACAAGTCAAGACACGACAAGGGTAGGGTGAGTCCAAACTGTTGTTTTGTCCGTTCTTTCCTTGGCGCGAGGTCGCAGTGGTCTACACGAGTGGGTCTGAGGCACTTTTGCTCAATAATTTGGGTGTTTGTTTTACCTCCCTTGATATACACATAGTATCCAATTAGGTTGGCGAACAAGACGTTCTACTCATGTTGTGACACTCGAGTATACTTATATTGATGGGAGAAGTAAATATACATGTACATGTTATACACATTTCGATGATTGTTTAAGGTTTATGTCCAATATCAAATTAAGATATTTTATGTAGTGTATATGTTTTGTGGAAGCTAGATACTATCTATACATAACCGTTAGTAGTTAGCGCTAGTACAAATGTGTATGTAACTTGTCCTATGATGATGCCCAGGTATTTACTGAGGACACAGTGACTTACCATTAGTAGTTAGGTGACTAGATTTATTAGTGACGTGGGTATTGTAATTATTGTAGTGTGTAATCCACAATGTCTATAACCATGACGTCTATAAAGGAACTTACAGAAATGGGTAAGGAGTTAGGGTATGCTGGTGAGGAGCTTAGAACCTTTGTTAAAGACGAACAGGCTAGGGAAAGGAAATTTAGACTGAAGGAAAGAGAATTAGAGAAAGATTCGAAAGTAGGTTAGCTAAAGAGAAGCTAGAATTAGAAAGTAGATTAGCTAAAGAGAAGTTAGATGCTGATAAAGAGAAGCTAGATGCTGATAAAGAGAAGTTAGAATTAGAAGGTAGATTAGCTACAGAGAGGTTAGAATTAGAAGGTAGGTTAGCTAAAGAGAAGCGAGATGAAGAAAGTAGACTAGCCACAGAGAAGCTACAATTAGAAAGTAGAATAGTAAGGAAGAAGCAAGAGTTAGAACATGAGAGGTTCGAAACAGATGGTAGACTAGCTAAGGCTAATATGATGATGGAGAGGGAGCAAAAATAGTTTGATCATAAGTTAGCTTTAGAGTTGGAAGCAGCTAAGACACATAGTAAGGACAGTGGAACTGTAGGGAAAGATAGTTATTCTGGGAAGTTAAAAGGTTCGAAGTTACCATACTTTGATGCTGACAAAGATAACATGGACAGTTACTTGTTACGGTTCGAGCGTTATGCTGAGTTACAGGAATGGACCAAAGATAAGTGGGCAGCTCATTTAAGTGCGTTATTGAGAGGCAAGGCCTTAGATGTATTTTCTAGATTACCTAGTGTAGATGCTCTTGACTATGACAAGTTAAAGGATGCTCTTTTAAAGAGATTTGAGTTAACTGAAGAAGGTTTTAGAAAGCGGTTTAGAGCTTGTCTGCCTGAGAAGGCGAGTCATTTATTCAGTTTATTAGTAGGTCTAGAAATTACTTAGATAGGTGGTTAGAGTTAGGGAAGGTAGCGCAGACTTATCAGGGCCTCATAGATTTCTTGTTGCGGGACCAGCTATTCAAAGTTTGTAGTAGAGATCTGTTCTTATTTCTTAAAGAAAGAAAACTAACTAGTGTAGATGAAATGGCAACTCAAGCAGATCAGTTTGCCGAGGCTAGAGGTGGAGCTCATAATGTAGTGTCGAAAGACAGAACTTTTAGAGATAGGTAAGGGGACGATCATAAACAGAAAGGCCAGAGTGGAAACTATAGAGGTGGAGGTAGTTCGATGGGTTCTAGAGGAGGTAGCAATAGTGGTAACATAGGTAGACCTTTTATTCGTTGTCGTCACTGTAATGGGAATCATGCTTCACATGAGTGTAGGAAAGCGGTGAAAGTGTCCGCTGTCGTAGACAATTTTAGTGAACATAGTAGAGTGGACAACAATGTAAGGAGTCAGAACCAAGGTTTTAACAACCCATGGAATTTCGGTAGAGGTAGAGGTGGTCAAAACCGAGGTAGAGGTAGAGGCAAAGGTAGTAATAGTCCGGTTATTAAAACCGAGAGTAGTAGCTGTTGTGTTAAAGCGGATGGTGTAATGGCGAAGATCGGAACATGTCTCTTTCCGTATGCAAATCTTCCAACGGCAGATGGTAGAGTGAACGGCACGAAAGTAATTGTAATGAGGGATACAGGTTGTACAGGTGTGGTAGTTAGGCGTAGTTTAGTTACGGAGGACCAGTTGGTAGGTAAACAGTCACCGTGTATGTTGTTAAATATAAGAGCACGTGCCAATAGCGAGAATAGATGTAGATACACCTTTCTTTAAAGGGACTACAGAGGCATTATGTATGGACGACCCGATGTATGATTTAACGATAGGGAACATAGAAGGTTCAGCACTTCCGGTAATGTCCGATTTTAGAAGTAGCATAAGTAATGCCGTAGAGACTAGAGCGCAGGTTCAGAAGCAAGCTCAGGCTTATAGAAAATTAAAGGTTCCTGCAGCCGTAGGTGACATATCTAAAGCGGAGTTTATAGAAGCACAAACTCAAGACGAGTCATTATGTCCTTGTAAGGTGAAGGCCAAGGATGGTGTAGTGAAGAAGTGTAAAGGGTCCGGTAGTTGTAAGTTTGTACATAAGAATAGGTTATTGTACAGAGAATTTGAAGATAGTGGTAGTAGACAGTTTCACCAATTAGTGGTACCTACCCAGTATAGAACGACAGTGCTTAAGGTAGCTCATGAGTCGATTATGGGAGGTCATTTAGGCGTAAAGAAAACGTCAGATAGAGTATTGGCAGAATTTTATTGGCCAGGCGTTAGTGGAGATGTAACTAGGTATTGTAGGTCCTGCGATGTATGCCAAAGGACAGTACCAAAAGGTCGAGTGACCAAAGTACATTTAGGTCAGATGCCACTGATAGATACACCATTTAAGCGGGTAGCCGTAGACATAGTTGGACCAATTTTTCCAGTGTCGGATAGGGAAAAAAAATAGGTACATTTTAACCATGGTAGACTATGCAACTAGGTATCCGGAGGCAGTAGCATTGCCCTCAATTGAAACTGAGAGAGTAGCTGAGGCATTAGTTGATATGTTCAGTAGGCTAGGTGTACCAGAGGAAATGCTGACTGATTGTGGGTCACAGTTTACGTCAGAACTTATGGCTGAAGTAAGCAGGTTATTGTCTTTGCGTCAAATCATGACAACACCATATCACCTTATGTGTAACGGGTTAGTCGAACGATTTAACGGGACGTTAAAGCAAATGTTACGGCGTATGTGTACCGAGAGACCCAAAGATTGGGACAAGTATCTCAGTGCTTTATTGTTTGCATTTAGAGAGGTTCCACAAGAGAGTTTAGGATTTTCTCCGTTTGAGTTATGGTACGGTAGGTCAGTTAGAGGTCCCATGAGGATTCTTAGAGAGATGTGGGCAGGTGAAGTAGATAGTGATGAGGTTAAGACTACATATCAGTATGTTTTAGATCTGAAGGAGAAACTAGAGGAGACTTGTAAGATAGCTCAAAGTCAGTTAGTTAAGGCAAGTACCAAGTATAAACGGTACTATGACCAGAAAGCTAGAGCTAGGAAGTTTAAGATAGATGACCAGGTTATACTGTTACTCCCGACCGACAATAACAAGTTGTTTTTACAATGGAAAGGTCCGTTTTACGTTAGAGGGATAGTGAACACTATGGATTACCGTATCGAGATAAACGGAAAGTTAAAGACCTTTCATGCGAATATGCTGAAAGAGTATATCAGTAGAACCGATAATGGGCAACAAGGGGTGTTAACAGTAGTTAATGTTGCAGTTATTGAGGATAGTGAGGAAGACAGTAGTGAGGACACTAGTCCCATGTATTTTCCCACTAGTGTAGGTAGGGAGACAGCAGCCGATGTAGACATATCGGGCATGCTTAGTGTAGAGCAGCAACGAGAGATGGGTAGTTTACTCTCGGAGTTCAGTGATGTCTTGTCCGAAAACCCGGGGCAGACAGATGGAGTGCAACATGATATTGTACTCACATCAGGGGAACCAATTAGAATTAAGGGGTATCCCATTCCATTTCACTCCCGATCAATTGTTGATGAGGAGGTGAAAGACATGTTGAAATTGGGTGTCATCGAACCTTCAAACGCCCCATTTTCATCCCCAGTCGTACTTATTAAGAAGAAAGATGGGTCAATTCGATTCTGCATCGATTTTAGGCAACTCAATAAATGTACCGTCTTTGATGCAGAGCCAATGCCTAATATTGAGGAGGTATTCTCTAAACTTGCGGGATATTCGTATTTCTCCAAGTTAGACCTCAGTAAAGGTTATTGGCAAGTCCCACTTTCAGACCGAGCTAAAGAGATGACCTCCTTCGAAACTTCGCAATGACTTTTTAAGTTCAAGGTCATGCCCTTTGGTCTCGTAAACGCCCCAGCAACATTCTGTAGGTTAATGAGGAAAGTCCTGAAGGATTTGTCCAGCACAGACAGTTTTGTAGATGACATCCTGGTGTTTACAACAACTTTTGAAGACCATATTAAGGCTCTACGTAATCTGTTGGAACGGCTACGCCGGTTTAAACTGACTGCAAAGCCTAGCAAGTGTCACATAGGTTACGCAGATATAGAGTGTCTGGGTCATGTTGTCGGGAGGGACCAGAAATTGAAACCCAACCCCGACAAGGTTAAGGCAATTCAGGAAGCACCAAGACCCGAGACAAAGAAACAAAGTTAGGTCATTTTTAGGGTTGGCGGGTTTTTACAGGAAGTTTATTCCAAACTTTTCGGCTATAGCTAAACCTTGGTCAGACTTGACAAAGAAAGGTCAACCCAATAGGATAACTTGGGGGGAAAGCCAGGAGCGAGCTTTTGTCTCTTTAAAGGGGAGTCTACTCCACTGAGATTGTGAGTGATATTCCTCCAGTGAGGATTGGTAACGGGCCCACCTTGTGTCCCGGGGGTTGTCGTTAGTAAAACCTGGCTGTGCAGGTACGGGGACCGTCTCCACCGCTCGTAAACGTTATTCGTGGAAGCTTAGCTCCACTCCTGGATATCCAAACCTAGATGGCTTACTCCAACCCTGGATGGCTTATATCCTGGATGGCTAAGGCTGTAATTATACATACGTTTTAGATGTCGGTTGACAAACATAACAATCTTGCATAATTATCATTACCCAAACAAATCAATATTCAATCAATATATGTAAGCTGTACTAATGATGAGTAGCAATGTATACATATTCTACAACGCCATGTATACGCTATGTAAAAATGTGCACGCTTTTACGTGTTACATGAATAGATCATGAATATCGTGAAATTGTTTCAACTCGAACAATAGATTTGGGTGTAACCGATAACTTACAAGAGCTATATACGACCAGTACGTTCTACCCGTGACATTTTGTGACAACATCTCCCCACTTAAAGAAAGTGCTACAACAGATTACGTTCCAACAGATTACGTAGAGCCTTAATATGGTCTTCAAATGTTGTTGTAAACACCAGGATGTCATCTACAAAACTGTCTGTGTTGGACAAATCCTTCAGGACTTTCCTCATTAACCTACAGAATGTTGCTGGGGCGTTTACGAGACCAAAGGGCATGACCTTGAACTTAAAAAGTCCTTGCGATGTTTCGAAGGAGGTTATCTCTTTAGCTCGGTCTGAAAGTGGGACTTGCCAATAAACTTTACTGAGGTCTAACTTGGAGAAATACGAATATCCCGCAAGTTTAGAGAATACCTCCTCAATATTAGGCATTGGCTCTGCATCAAAGATGGTACATTTATTGAGTTGCCTAAAATCGATGCAGAATCGAATTGACCCATCTTTCTTCTTAATAAGTACGACTGGGGATGAAAATGGGGCGTTTGAAGGTTCGATGACACCCAATTTCAACATGTCTTTCACCTCCTCATCAACAATTGATCGGGAGTGAAATGGAATGGGATACCCCTTAATTCTAATTGGTTCCCCTGATGTGAGTACAATATCATGTTGCACTCCATCTGTCTGCCCCGGGTTTTCGGACAAGACATCACTGAACTCCGAGAGTAAACTACCCATCTCTCGTTGCTGCTCTACACTAAGCATGCCCGATATGTCTACATCGGCTGCTGTCTCCCTACCTACACTAGTGGGAAAATACATGGGACTAGTGTCCTCACTACTGTCTTCCTCACTATCCTCAATAACTGCAACATTAACTACGGTTAACACCCCTTGTTGCCCATTATCGGTTCTACTGATATACTCTTTCAGCATATTCGCATGAAAGGTCTTTAACTTTCCGTTTATCTCGATACGGTAATCCATAGTGTTCACTATCCCTCTAACGTAAAACGGACCTTTCCATTGTTATAACAACTTGTTATTGTCGGTCGGGAGTAACAGTAACACCTGGTCATCTATCTTAAACTTCCTAGCTCTAGCTTTCTGGTCATAGTACCGTTTATACTTGGTACTTGCCTTAACTAACTGACTTTGAGCTATCTTACAAGTCTCCTTTAGTTTCTCCTTCAGATCTAAAACATACTGATATGTAGTCTTAACCTCATCACTATCTACTTCACCTGCCCACATCTCTCTAAGAATCCTCATGGGACCTCTAACTGACCTACCGTACAATAACTCAAACGGAGAAAATCCTAAACTCTCTTGTGGAACCTCTCTAAATGCAAACAATAAAGCATTGAGATACTTGTCCCAATCTTTGGATCTCTCGGTACACATACGCCGTAACATTTGCTTTAACGTCCCGTTAAATCGTTCGACTAACCCGTTACACATAGGGTGATATGGTGTTGTCATGATTTGACTCAAAGACAATAACCTGCTTACTTCAGCCATAAATTCTGACGTAAACTGTGACCCACAATCAGTCAGCATTTCCTCTGGTACACCTAGCCTACTGAACATATCAACTAATGCCTCAGCTACTCTCTCAGTTTCAATTGAGGGCAATGCTACTGCCTCCGGATACCTAGTTGCATAGTCTACCATGGTTAAAATGTACCTATTTTTCCTATCCGACACTGGAAAAATTGGTCCAACTATGTCTACGGCTACCCGCTTAAATGGTGTATCGATCAGTGGCATCTGACCTAAATGTACTTTGTTCACTCGCCTTTTGGTACTGTCCTTTGGCATACATCGCAGGACCTACAATACCTAGTTACATCTCCACTAACGCCTGGCCAATAAAATTCTGCCAATACTCTATCTGACGTTTTCTTTACGCCTAAATGACCTCCCATAATCGACTCATGAGCTACCTTAAGCACTGTCGTTCTATACTGGGTAGGTACCACTAATTGGTGAAACTGTCTACTACCACTATCTTCAAATTCTCTGTACAATAACCTATTATTATGTACAAACTTACAACTACCGGACCCTTTACACTTCTTCACTACACCATCCTTGGCCTTCACCTTACAAGGACCTAATGACTCGTCTTGAGTTTGTGCTTCTATAAACTCCGCTTTAGATATGTCACCTACGGCTGCAGGAACCTTTAATTTTCTATAAGCCTGAGCTTGCTTCTGAACCTGCGCTCTAGTATCTACGGCATTACTTATGCTACTTCTAAAATCGGACATTACCGGAAGTGCTGAACCTTCTATGTTCCCTATCGTTAAATCATAAATCGGGTCGTCCATACATAATGCCTCTGTAGTCCCTTTAAAGAAAGGTGTATCTACATCTATTCTCGCTATTGGCACGTGCTCTACCGATTTATTTAACAACATACACGGTGACTGTTTACCTACCAACTGGGCCTCCGTAACTCAACTACGCCTAACTACCACACCTGTACAACCTGTATCCCTCATTACAATTACATCCGTGCCGTTCACTCTACCATCTGCCGTTGGAAGATTTGCATACGGAAAGAGACATGTTCCGATCTTCGCCATTACACCATCCGCTTTAACACAACAGCTACTACTCTCGGTTTTAATAACCGGACTATTACTACCTCTGCCTCTACCTCTACCTCGGTTTTGACCAGCTCTACCTCTACCGAAATTCCATGGGTTGTTAAAACCTTGGTTCTGACTCCCTACATTGTTGTCCACTCTACTATTTTCACTAAAATTGTCTACGACAGCGGACACTTTCACCGTTTTCCTACACTCATGTGAAGCATGATTCCCATTACAGTGACGACAACGAATAAAAGGTCTACCTATGTTACCACTATTGCTACCTCCTCTAGAACCCATCGAACTACCTCCACCTCTATAGTTTCCACTCTGGCCTTTCTGTTTATGATCGTCCCCTTGCCTATCTCTAAAAGTTCTGTCTTTCGACACTACATTATGAGCTCCACCTCTAGCCTCGGCAAACTGATCTGCTTGAGTTGCCATTTCATCTACACTAGTTAGTTTGTTTTCTTTAAGAAATAGGAACAGATCTCTACTACAAACATTGAATAGCTGGTCCCGCAACATGAAATCTATGAGGCCCTGATAAGTCTGCGCTACCTTCCCTAACTCTAACCACCTATCTAAGTAATTTCTAGACCTACTAATAAACTGAATAAATGACTCGCCTTTCTCAGGCAGACAAGCTCTAAACCGCCTTCTAAAACCTTCTTCAGTTAACTCAAATCTCTTTAAAAGAGCATCCTTTAACTTGTCATAGTCAAGAGCATCTACACTAGGTAATCTAGAAAATACATCTAAGGCCTTGCCTCTCAATAACGCACTTAAATGAACTGCCCACTTATCTTTGGTCCATTCCTGTAACTCAGCATAACGCTCGAACCGTAGCAAGTAACTGTCCATGTTATCTTTGTCAGCATCAAAGTATGGTAACTTCGAACCTTTTAACTTCCCAGAATAACTATCTTTCCCTACAGTTCCATTGTCCTTACTATGTGTCTTAGCTGCTTCCAACTCTAAAGCTAACTTATGATCAAACTATTTTTGCTCCCTCTCCATCATCATATTAGCCTTAGCTAGTCTACCATCTGTTTCGAACCTCTCATGTTCTAACTCTTGCTCCTCCCTTACTATTCTACTTTCTAATTGTAGCTTCTCTGTGGCTAGTCTACTTTCTTCATCTCGCTTCTCTTTAGCTAACCTACCTTCTAATTCTAACCTCTCTGTAGCTAATCTACCTTCTAATTCTAACTTCTCTTTATCAGCATCTAGCTTCTCTTTATCAGCATCTAACTTCTCTTTAGCTAATCTACTTTCTAGTTCTAGCTTCTCTTTAGCTAACCTACTTTCGAATTCTAGCCTATCTTTCTCTAATTCTCTTTCCTTAAGTCTCAATTCCCTTTCCCTAGCCTGTTCGTCTTTAACAAAGGTTCTAAGCTCCTCACCAGCATACCCTAACTCCTTACCCATTTCTGTAAGTTCCGTTATAGACGTCATGGTTATAGACATTGTGGATTACACACTACAATAATTACAATACCCACGTCACTAATAATTCTACTCACCTAACTTCTAATGGTAAGTCACTGTGTCCTCAGTAAATACCTGGGCATCATCATAGGACAAGTTACATACACATTTGTACTAGCGCTAACTACTAACGGTTATGTATAGATAGTATCTAGCTTCCACAAAACATATACACTACATAAAATATCTTAATTTGATATTGGACATAAACCTTAAACAATCATCGAAATGTGTATAACATGTACATGTATATTTACTTCTCCCATCAATATAAGTATATTCGAGTGTCACAACATGAGTAGAACGTCTTGTTCGCCAACCTAATTGGATACTATGTGTATATCAAGGGAGGTAAAACAAACACCCAAATTATTGAGCAAAAGTGCCTCAGAACCACTCGTGTAGACCACTGCGACCTCGCGCCAAGGAAAGAACGGACAAAACAACAGTTTGGACTCACCCTACCCTTGTCGTGTCTTGACTTGTCTTCCAAGCTGTGGCCGTGATCGTCGACAGTCGCCTTGATGAATCAGAGGGTGGTACACAATTCTAAAATAATAAGTAGAGATTTAGTATATCATAATAAAGATCACTTATTGATTCTTTCCCTCCGTAGTCGCCCAAAATCCCACTACTCTGAAAACCAGTTGTCACAGGATGACCTTAGTGGTTGGGCTGACTCAGGAAAGAATCAATGACGGTGAATGCATTTACATAAGTTTAATGCAACTTTTAAAATATGTTTAATATATATACAATTATCCAAAAAAACAAGCGAATACACAAATGAACTATGAAAAGAATGTTCTCCTGAACGTTTAAGACGTTCTTAGTATTGTTATAAATACTGAATGTCTAAGACACTAAAGTGTTGTTAAAGCTATAACAATGTTGATCTAGCGCGATAACTGTGATGCGCGAGAGCTCATGAAGATGATGATGCGCGAATTCAATGGATGATTGTCATCAAATGCCTTCTGTAAGGGTTGATGACGAGATGCAATGATAGTTAACCTCCACTGAGATTGTGAGTGATATTCCTCCAGTGAGGATTGGTAACGGGCCCACCTTGTGTCCAGGGGGTTGTCGTTAGTAAAACCTGGCTGTGCAGGTACGGGGACCGTCTCCACCGCTCGTAAACGTTATTCGTAGAAGCTTAACTCCACTCCTGGATATCCAAACCTAGATGGCTTACTCCAACCCTGGATGGCTTATATCCTGGATGGCTTAGGCTGTTATTATACATACGCTTTAGATGTCGGTTGACAAACATAACAATCTTGCATAATTATCATTACCCAAACAAATCAATATTCAATCTATAGATGTAAGCTTTACTAATGATGAGTAGCAATGTATACATATTCTACAACGCCATGTATACGCTATGTACGTCGCTGTTAATCAATGCCCTTAATACATGTAATATAAACATGATCAAATTACTCATATATTACACTCACTGAGTTATGCATGCACTCAATGTTAACAATCGTGTATTACAATCACTGAGTTATACGCCAACGTTAACTAATGCACCTATTATCCACTGTTATCAAATTAATATTGTTTTACAATTAATGATCAATTACAATAATTAGATCTAATAAAGTAACTTCAAAATCATATGCTAGTCTAAAGTTATGTTTGAGAAACATCAATGCTAACCGGATGTCGTAACCGCCAAACAAGATGGCGCCGCCCACGGAATACAAATGTACGATAAAAGTTTAATAAAATTACTAACCACATGTTGCCTATGAAATTTGCCGTCCAGTCTCTGTTCCAACAAAGCACTATTGATCATCCCGGCGAGAGCTAGAAGACAATAGGTGTTATAGTAAAAATTACGGACAAATCATTATTTCCCCCGTTCAGTCAGTGACAAACGTGGCTAAATCTACAGTATTGAATCTACACGAGAGGCCCCTTATACAATTTTGCCGTTTAAGGAAAATATACCTATACGTTTACATGCATTAGCACAAAACTAAACTTATGACACGGCCTCTCTGGTGGCCACTAAAAATGTGCACGCTTTTACGTGTTACATGAATAGATCATGAATATCGTGAAATTGTTTCAACTCGAACAATATATTTGGGTGTAACCGATAACTTACAAGAGCTATATACGACCAGTACGCTCTACCCGTGACATTTTGTGACACCCTTTTTCTGCTTTTTACAGGACTTTACATTGCACACATGGATTTATATTTAACAGATGCTTAATCTACAGCGTTTTAGGAAGAGATCACAGAACATTTCATGTTCCTATTGTTTTACGGACGTCTTCGTCAGATTCCGTCACTAGGAAATAACGATTACGGAAATTAACGAAGAGTTCCGGTTCCACTTGTTTTTTTTGTATGACGTAACGTCGTCTTGGATGATGTAATGTCGTCTTGGCGTTCTCGTGCAAACTGGTGTAAAAAGGCGTGAATCGTTAGAAATATTAATAAAATATCATTTTAAATTATGTAATATATAGTTTAATAACCAGTGTTTTTGAGATACTGAAAATATCTCCCTCGCTAGCGAAATGTCCCAGATATAAGAACTCGTGCAACTCGTGCTCCGCACTCGTTCTTATATCGGGACCATTTCTCTACCTCGGGAGATATTTCCCGTATCTCAAAAACACTGGTTATTAAACTCTATATCTCACCCGAGGGTCAGAATTGTAACCAGGGACGAGGCTCTATGGATAAACTCATGGTGGATTCTTTTTCTTGAATATCAATGACATTTTGTGCATCGACGTCACCAATAACTAACATTTTAATGTTTTTTTTACACAATGACGTCAAGCATCTGTTCACGTTATTGACGTCATTATTGTTGCGCGTAAATTTTATCTGGACCCTAGGGTGAGATGGAAATATCTAGCCCCGGTAAAATGACGGATTTCCTGAGATCGATATTGGGTTAAATTTATAAGAAGGCATACTGAATACAGAACTAGGTTTGAATTTCGAGCTGGCTCTGAGATCGATATTCGTTTTGAACATACACGAAAGCATTTTGAATACAGAGCTGGGTTTGAATTTCGAGCTGGCTTTGAGATCGATATTCGTTTTAAACATACACCGAGTCATTTGAATGCAGAGCTGGGTTTGAATACAGAGCTGGCTCTGAGATCGATATTCGTTATTAACGTACACCAAGACATTATGAATGCAGAATTGGGTTTGAATGCAGAGATGGCTCTGAGATCGATATTCGTTTTAAACTTACACCAAGGCATTATGTATGCAGAGTTGGGTATCATAGTAATACAGAGCTGGCTTTGAGCTCAATATTCGTTTTAATCGTATAACAAGGCATATTGAATACAGAGCTGGGTTTGAATTTCAAGCTGGCTCTGAGATCGATATTCGTTTTAAACGTGAACCAAGTCATTTTGAATATCGATCTGGGTTTGTATTCCGAGCTTGCTCTGAGATCGACATTCGTTTTAAACATAAAACAACGAATTTTGAATATCGATGTGGGTTTGAATTTCGAGCTGGCTCTGAGATCGGTATTCATTTTAAACGTATAACAAGCCATTTTGAATATAGAGCTGGATTTGAATTTCGAGCTGGCTCTGAGATCGATATTCGTTTTAAACGCATAACTAGGCATTTTGAATACAGAGGTGGGTTTGAATTTCGAGCTGACTATGAGATCGATATTCGTTTTAAACGTATAAAAAGCCATTTTGAATATAGAGCTGGATTTGAATTTCGAGCTGGCTCTGAGATCGATATTCGTTTTAAACGTATAACAAGGCATTTTGAATACAGAGGTGGGTTTGAATTTCGAGCTGGCTCTGAGATCGACATTAGTTTTAAACATACCACAACGGATTTTGAATATCGATCTGGGTTAATTTCGAGCTGGCTCTGAGATCGGTATTCGTTTTAAACATACACCAAGCCATTTTGAATATCGAGCTGGATTAGAATTTCGAGCTGGCTCTGAGATCGATATTCGTTTTAAACATATAACAAGGCATTTTGAATATCGGGCTGGGTTTGAATTTCGAGCTGGCTCTGAGATCGATATACATCAACGAATTTTGAATATCGAGCTGGGTTTGAATTTCGAGCTTGCTCTGAGATCGATATTCGTTTTAAACTTACACTTAGGCATTATGAATGCAGAGTTGGGTTTGAATTTCGAGCTGGCTCTGAGATCGATATACATCAACGAATTTTGAATATCGAGCTGGGTTTGAATTTCGAGCTGGCTCTGAGATCGATATTCGTTTTAATCGTACACCAAGTCATTTTGAATATCGAGCTGGGTTTGAATTTCGAGCTGGCTCTAAGATGGATATTCGTTTAAAACGTATAACAAGGCATTTTGAATACAGAGCTGGGTTTGAATTTCGAGCTGGCTCTGAGATCGATATTCGTTTTAAACGTGAACCAAGTCATTTTTTGAATATCGATCTGGGTTTGTATTTCGAGCTTACTCTGAGATCGATATTCGTTTTAAACATACAACAACGAATTTTGAATATCAGCTCGAACTGCAATCCCAACTCGATATTCAAAATGCCTTATTGTGCGTTTAAAAGGAATATCGATCTCAGAGCCAGCTCAAAATTGAAACCCAGCTCTGTATTCAAAATGCCTTGTTGTATGATTATAACGAATATCGATATACATCAACGAATTTTGAATATCGAGCTAGGTTTGAATTTCGAGCTGGCTCTGAGATCGATATTCGTTTTAAACTTACACTAAGGCATTATGAATGCAGAGTTGGGTTTGCATTTCGAGCTGGCTCTGAGATCGATATACATCAACGAATTTTGAATATCGAGCTGGGTTTGAATTTCGAGCTGGCTCTGAGATCGATATTCGTTTTAATCGTACACCAAGTCATTTTGAATATCGAGCTGGGTTTGAATTTCGAGCTGGCTCTAAGATGGATATTCGTTTAAAACGTATAACAAGGCATTTTGAATACAGAGCTGGGTTTGAATTTCGAGCTGGCTCTGAGATCGATATTCGTTTTAAACGTGAACCAAGTCATTTTTTGAATATCGATCTGGGTTTGTATTTCGAGCTTGCTCTGAGATCGATATTCGTTTTAAACATACAACAACGAATTTTGAATATCAGCTCGAACTGCAATCCCAACTCGATATTCAAAATGCCTTATTGTGCGTTTAAAAGGAATATCGATCTCAGAGCCAGCTCAAAATTGAAACCCAGCTCTGTATTCAAAATGCCTTGTTGTATGATTATAACGAATATCGATCTCAGAGCCAGCTCGAAATGTAAAACCCAGCTCGTTATTTAATATAACTTCTTATACTAGTTTAACCAATATCGAACTCAGAGCTAGCTAGAAATTCAAACCCAGCTTTGTATTACAAATGCCTTGTTGTATGTTTTTAAAACGAATATCGATCTCACAGCCAGCTCGAAATTCAAACCAGGTCTGTATTCAAAATGCCTTGTTATACGTTTAAAACGAATATCGATCTCAGGGCCAGCTCGAAATTCAAACCCAGCTCGATATTCAAAATGATTTGGTGTACGTTTAAAACTAATATACATCTCAGGGCAACTCGAAATTCAAATCCGGCTCGATATTCAAAATGGCTTGGTGTATTTTTAAAACGAATATCGATCTCAGAAGCAGCTCAAAATTCAAACCCAGCTCGATATGCAAAATTCGTTGTTGTATGTTTACAACGAATATCGATCTCAGAGCCAGCTCGAAATTCAAACCCAGCTCGATATTCAAAATGGCTTATTATACGTTTAAAATGAATACCGATCTCAGTGCCAGCTCGAAATTCGAACCCATCTCGATATTCAAAATGACTTGGTTCACGTTTAAACGAATATTGATCTCAGAGGCGGCTCAAAATTCAAATCCAACTCGATATTCAAAATGGCCTGGTGTATGTTTAAAACGAATATCGATCTCAGATCTAGCTCGAAATTCAAACCCAGTTCGATATTCAAAATGCCTTGTTATACGTTTAAAACGAATATCGATCTCAGAGCCAGCTCGAAATTCAAATCCAGCTTGATATTCAAAATTCGTTGTTATATGTTGTTTAAAACGAATGTCGATCTCAGACACTTCTCGAAATTCAAATCCAGCTCGGTAGGGTACGGGATGGAGTGGGGGAGTCAACATATGTGTATGTGTAAGAATTGACCGAAACAACACAGAAATATGTAAAAATAAATAAATAAAAAGAATTTCGATGGGACCGAGCTTGCCCTGAGATGTATATTAGTTTTAAACGTACACCAAATCATTTTGAATATCGAGCTGGGTTTGAATTTCGAGCTGGCCCTGAGATCGATATTCGTTTTAAACGTATAACAATGTATTTTGAATGCAGAGCTGGGTTTGAATTTTGAGCTGGCACTGAGATCGATATTAGTTTTAAACACATAACAAGGCCTTTTGAGTACAGAGCTGGGTTTGAATTTCGAGCTGGCTCTGAGATCGATAGTAGTTTTAAACGTATAACAAGGCATTTTGAATACAGACCTGGTTTGAATTTCGAGCTGGCTGTGAGATCGATATTCGTTTTAAAAACATACAACAAGGCATTTGTAATACAAAGCTGGGTTTGAATTTCTAGCTAGCTCTGAGTTCGATATTTGGTTAAACTTGTATAAGAAGTTATATTAAATAACGAGCTGGGTTTTACATTTCGAGCTGGCTCTGAGATCGATATTCGTTATAATCATACAACAAGGCATTTTGAATACAGAGCTGGGTTTCAATTTTGAGCTGACTCAGGGATCGATATTCCTTTTAAACGCACAATTAGGCATTTTGAATATCGAGTTGGGAGTGCAGTTCGAGCTGATATTCAAAATTCGTTGTTGTATGTTTAAAACGAATATCGATCTCACAGCCAGCTCGAAATTCAAACCCAGCTCTGTATTCAAAATGCCTTGTTATACGTTTTAAACGAATATCCATCTTAGAGCCAGCTCGAAATTCAAACCCAGCTCGATATTCAAAATGACTTGGTGTACGATTAAAACGAATATCGATCTCAGAGCCAGCTCGAAATTCAAACCCAGCTCGATATTCAAAATTCGTTGATGTATATCGATCTCAGAGCCAGCTCGAAATTCAAACCCAACTCTGCATTCATAATGCCTAAGTGTAAGTTTAAAACGAATATCGATCTCAGAGCCGGCTCGAAATTCAAACCCAGCTCGATATTCAAAATTCGTTGATGTATATCGATCTCAGAGCCAGCTCGAAATTCAAACCCAGCCCGATATTCAAAATGCCTTGTTATATGTTTAAAACGAATTTCGATCTCAGAGCCAGCTCGAAATTCTAAACCAGCTCGATATTCAAAATGGCTTGGTGTATGTTTAAAACGAATACCGATCTCAGAGCCAGCTCAAAAACAACCCAGATCGATATTCAAAATCCGTTGTGGTATGTTTAAAACTAATGTCGATCTCAGAGCCAGCTCGAAATTCAAACCCACCTCTGTATTCAAAATGCCTTGTTATACGTTTAAAACGAATATCGATCTCAGAGCCAGCTCGAAATTCAAATCCAGCTCTATATTCAAAATGGCTTTTTATACGTTTAAAACGAATATCGATCTCAAAGTCAGCTCGAAATTCAAACCCACCTCTGTATTCAAAATGCCTAGTTATGCGTTTAAAACGAATATCGATCTCAGAGCCAGCTCGAAATTCAAATCCAGCTCTATATTCAAAATGGCTTGTTATACGTTTAAAATGAATACCGATCTCAAAGCCAGCTCGAAATTCAAACCCACATCGATATTCAAAATTCGTTGTTGTATGTTTAAAACGAATGTCGATCTCAGAGCAAGCTCGGAATACAAACCCAGATCGATATTCAAAATGACTTGGTCCACGTTTAAAACGAATATCGATCTCAGAGCCAGCTTGAAATTCAAACCCAGCTCTGTATTCAATATGCCTTGTTATACGTTTAAAACGAATATCGATCTCAGAGCAAGCTCGAAATTCAAACCCAGCTCTGTATTCAAAATGACTTGGTGTACGATTAAAACGAATATTGAGCTCAAAGCCAGCTCTGTATTACTATGATACCCAACTCTGCATACATAATGCCTTGGTGTAAGTTTAAAACGAATATCGATCTCAGAGCCATCTCTGCATTCAAACCCAATTCTGCATTCATAATGTCTTGGTGTACGTTAATAACGAATATCGATCTCAGAGCCAGCTCTGTATTCAAACCCAGCTCTGCATTCAAATGACTCGGTGTATGTTTAAAACGAATATCGATCTCAAAGCCAGCTCGAAATTCAAACCCAGCTCTGTATTCAAAATGCCTTCGTGTATGTTCAAAACGAATATCGATCTCAGAGCCAGCTCGAAATTCAAACCTAGCTCTGTATTCAGTATGCCTTCTTATAAATTTAACCCAATATCGATCTCAGAGCCAGCTCTGTATTCAAACCCAGCTATGCATTCATAATGCTTTGGTGTATGTTTAAACGAATTTCGATCTCAGAGCCAGCTCTGTATTCAAACCCAGCTCTGTATTCAGTATGCCTTCTTATAAGTTTAACCGAATATCGATCTCAGAGCTAGCTCGACATTGAAAACCCAGCTCGATATTGAATGTCGATCTACGATCTTCGATTTTACAGCCAACTTCACACAGCTTTAAATGCAATACTTATAAGCATGACTTTCAGCCTACGGAAAGAATTACAATTAAATATGACGATAAGCTTCGTGATAAATTCCGCAGTGGTTTAATCGGAAGATTAACATATTTTAACAGTTTCGTTGAATATTAATTATAACCTAAATGATAGGGAGTGCTTGAATAACTCTATTAATGGATTTGTACACATTTTTAGGGAGGTCGCGGACCCACTACTTTCTAAAACTATAATTGACTGTGAGTGCGTCCGTTTTCCAGAAACAATCCATAAAAAATCGACTTGGTTCGACTCGGAATGCGTTGAAGCTAAGCGTATTTACTTATCAGCGTTATCAAAATATAATTATTGTAAATCAGTAGAGCATAGTATTGAATTACATGAGAACAAACTACGTTATAAGGTTTTGATAAAGAAAAAGCGGCGCGCCTATGAGTTGAAGAAAATGCGCGATATTAAAAATTTGAGACATGCTAAACCAAAGGAATTTTGAAAATTATTTTGTCGTAAAAAGAAGGGTACGCATGGAAATATTTCCTTAGAGACGTTTTATAAATATTTTTCCGAATTATCGCAGGAAATATCGTCACTTCACAATGATGAGACCGAAACTTTTTGTAAGGAACACGATTTTAATGATTTAAATTGCAATTTTGATGAACTGGACAGAGAAATTACTTTCTCCCATTTCTGCTCATGTAAGATAGGCATTTTCCTCATGTGAGATTACTCTTTCTTGCATACCGGACAAGGAAATCCGTCATTTTATCGGGGCTAGATATTTCCATCTCACCCTAGGGTCCAGATAAAATTTACGCGCAACAATAATGACGTCAATAACGTGAACAGATGCATGACGTCATTGTGTAAAAAAAACATTAAAATGTTAGTTATTGGTGACGTCGATGCACAAAATGTCATTGATATTCAAGAAAAAGAATCCACCATGAGTTTATCCATAGAGCCTCGTCCCTGGTTACAATTCTGACCCTCGGGTGAGATATAGAGTTTAATAACCAGTGTTTTTGAGATACGGGAAATATCTCCCGAGGTAGAGAAATGGTCCCGATATAAGAACGAGTGCGGAGCACGAGTTGCACGTGTTCTTATATCTGGGCCATTTCTCTAGCGAGGGAGATATTTTCAGTATATCAAAAACAGTGGTTATTAAACTATATATTACATAATTTAAAATGATATTTTATTAATATTTCTAACGATTTACGCCTTTTTACACCAGTTTGCACGAGAACGCCAAGACGACATTACATCATCCAAGACGACGTTACGTCATACAAAAAAAACAAGTGGAACCGGAACTCTTCGTTAATTTCCGTAATCGTTATTTCCTAGTGACGGAATCTGACGAAGACGTCCGTAAAACAATCGGAACATGAAATTTTCTGTGATCTCTTCCTAAAACGCTGTAGATTAAGCATCTGTTAAATATAAATCCATGTGTGCAATGTAAAGTCCTGTAAAAAGCAGAAAAAGGGTGTCACAAAATGTCACGGGTAGAGCGTACTGGTCGTATATAGCTCTTGTAAGTTATCGGTTACACCCAAATCTATTGTTCGAGTTGAAACAATTTCACAATCATGATCTATTCATGTAACACGTAAAAGCGTGCACATTTTAAGTGGCCACCAGAGAGGCCGTGTCATAAGTTTAGTTTTGTGCTAATGCATGTAAACGTATAGGTATATTTTCCTTAAACGGCAAAATTGTATAAGGGGCCTCTCGTGTAGATTCAATACTGTAGATTTAGCCACGTTTTCACGGACTGAACGGGGGAAATAATGATTTGGGCGTAATGTTTGCTATAAAACCCATTGTCTTCTAGCTCTCGCCGGGATGACCAATAGTGCTTTGTTGGAACAGAGATTGGACGGCAAATTTCATAGGCAACATGTGGTTAGTAATTTTATTAAACTTTTATCGTACATTTGTATTCAGTGGGCGGTGCCATCTTGTTTGGCGGTTACGACATCCGGTTAGCATTGATGTTTCTCAAACATAACTTTAGACTAGCATATGATTTTGAAGTTACTTTATTAGATCTAATTATTGTAATCGATCATTAATTGTAAAACAATATTAATTTGATAACAGTGGATAATAGGTGCATTAGTTAACGTTGGCGTATAACTTAGTGATTGTAATACACGATTGTTAACATTGCGTGCATGCATAACTCAGTGAGTGTAATATATGAGTAATTTGATCATGTTTATATTACATGTATTAGGGGCATTGATTAACAGCGACGTACATAGCGTATACATGGCGTTGTAGAATATGTATACATTGCTACTCATCATTAGTACAGCTTACATATATTGATTGAATATTGATTTGTTTGGGTAATGATAATTATGCAAGATTGTTATGTTTGTCAACCGACATCCAAAACGTATGTATAATTACAGCCTAAGCCATCCAGGATATAAGCCATCCAGGGTTGGAGTAAGCCATCTAGCTTTGGATATCCAGGAGTGGGGCTAAGCTTCCACGAATAACGTTTACGAGCGGTGGAGACGGTCCCCGTACCTGCACAGCCAGGTTTTACTAACGACAACCCCCGGGACACAAGGTGGGCCCGTTACCAATCTTCACTGGAGGAATATCACTCACAATCTCAGTGGAGGTTAACTATTATTGCATCGCGTCATCAACCCTTACAGAAGGCATTTGATGACAATCATCCATTGAATTCGCGCATCATCATCTTCATGAGCTCTCGCGCATCACAGTTATCGCGCTAGATCAACATTGTTATAGCTTTAACAACACTTTAGTGTCTTAGACATTCAGTATTTATAACAATACTAAGAACGTCTTAAACGTTCAGGAGAACATTCTTTTCATAGTTCATTTGTGTATTCGTTTGTTTTTTTAGATAATTGTATATATATTAAACATATTTTAAAAGTTGCATTAAACTTATGTAAATGCATTCACCGTCATTGATTCTTTCCTGAGTTAGCCTAACCACTAAAGTCATCCTGTGACAAAGGGAACCATGTTTTTAGACTACCTCCATCATCTGTATAGTCTCGATCATCCAGACCTCTCGCGAGACTTCTCTCAAAGAAGTCCCAACGATGGTCTGGAGTAAAGCTTCTTTAAAAAATTTGACATCAAAACGAGGTGTTGACAAAAAAAAACCACCGGTCTCTGATTGGTCAACTTCAGTTTGTTATGGAAATCTGTGGGAATCACCCCCTACGTCACGACGGCGTCAAAAAAAAAGTGACGTTACGCGCAATGTTGTTCAATAAAATTACTCCAAACATAGTCAGCGGACCACGATTAATGCTAAAAATTAAATTTTAAACATCATTTTGTAAGATTATATTATGTTTTTAGAGAGACTACAATAAAACGAAGTTTATTGTATATTTAATAAGGACGTACACACATCCCATTGGAACTAATGTTGCGCGTAATTCAACGTGCACTTTGATGTTGCAATCAAAATGACGTCACGTCGCAGTCAGTTTTGACGGTTGGCGCCGTCTATCGGTCAACATTTTTAAAGAACAGTGAGTCCAGACGCTCGCTAGCGCTCACAGTCAGCTTGAGTGTGTCTGGATGATAGAGACTATCATCTGTAGGGCAGGAGTACTCAAGGGAGATAATAGTGTCGTGAGTCCTACATGACATGTGACTTACGACGTCATGACGTTACGTCGACGTCGCCTTAATCAGCATCTTGCCAATAACTTTTTTATTATCATTAAAATGAAACTGACTTTTCAGATCATAATCACAATTATCAAACAGTTCTTTATCCTTGTAAAAGTCCGCATACACATCTTTTGTTTTTATTTCATAACACAAGGAATCGGTATCAGTAAATAATAACTTAGCTTTTTATTATATTCGTTTTTAATGTAGTTGTAATGGAAATCATACATCAAATATTTTGACAAGTCTTAAATACACATACCAACATAAATAGGACGATTTAAAACTAATCGTTCTTTTATTCTGTTTATAGCAAATACATTTTCATTAAACATTTTACAAGAAATAAATGAAGGTCTTGCCGCATATTTTAAAAGGACCTCCTCGTCGTGAGTTAATTTCACATTAATTCCTTTTCTCAAGTTTTCCATAGTTTTACCAAAAACTGAATTGTTCATCAGTTTGAAGAAATCCTTTTCAAAAGCATTTTTTTCCAGCTGTCCTCTTGGTAGTATTACAATCTATGTATGTCTTTAACCACTCTGATTCGTCAAACTGTAGTATTCGATGTATTTGTGTCACCTTTAATCCAAGCGTTTTATACAATTCTAAGTTTCTAAAATGCACGAAATACTTTTCTTTATTTTTCAACGTCGTAACAAGTTTATTAACACTACAATTTCCTAGATTAAACTTTTGTTTTAAATTTGTGCAATAGTCTGAAAACCACTCATCTTTGATATTTAAACTTTCCGGGGCGAGAGGATAATCATTATGCGAGTCATGCAGTTTCTCAGGATACTTGATATCACACTCAACAATGTAATTTGATTTTCCTTTTTCAATTTTGTTAACCCATTTGAAGTTGCCAGTAGGTAACGGTTGACACATGGCCCACCCATACAAGTTATTAGCATCAAGATATATTATGTACTTGCTTTCTTTTTCTTGTCATAGTTTTTCATATATTTATTGTTAGCTTGTGAATATCTGTTTGCAATATAACTCGTACCGCCTCTTAATCCTTTTTCCACAAACAAATATTGATCAATATCAGTTATTAAATCAAGTTGGATACCAGTCATCTTGAGGCATGCATCCAAGGCTAAACCAGGACTACTGACGTAATGACAAGGATCTAATTTGTAATACTCGATGCACATTTTTCTAAAGTTTTCAAAACATCTGTCAGTAACAGCACATCAGTCTTAAGATACAGATCATGATATTCTCCTATATTTTTAATCTTAAATGTTTTCCATATTGTTTTAGCATGATCATAATTTGCATCTGAAATTTGCTCATCATTTAATTGAGAATAAAAGCTATCTTTGTCAGGTAACTTAGTATCCGTGAAGCGTTCAAAACTGTTCATATAATCAATAGGATAAACGCCTTTTCTTTTCAGCAAGTCTAACTTTTTACCGCTATATTCTTGAGATATGTATTGAAACGACGGAACGTTTTTTACTAGATTATCTAATGATTGAGACATGAACTGAAAACTATCAATAAATACTTAACTTTTTCCTAGCATGAAAGCCATATACTTTTCCATGTTATTCGGTATAACATTTATGTTTTGTTTAAACTGCATTATGAAGTGAGAGTCATATCCTCTCAAGTTATGAAACACAACAGGTATTTTTCTAGTCAACCTGAAATTAATATTACATATGTCATGAGCGGTTCCTCTGTACTTTCCAGTTATATGACAATGATCTCTAACTTTTCTAACGGAGTTTTCATATGCTACTGTACGACTTGGGTCATCTTTTTTAAGAGTTATTGAAAAACCATTACCACAAATATGACATGATTTAGATTTTTGGAATCTAGCTTCTTCTTCCTGTGACATTACTAGATCTTTTTTAAAGTTTGCATTCATAGTTTTTTTACACCACTTTTCTTCTTCTATCATTTTTTCTAAAAACTTGTAAACAGTGTTTGGTCTCTATACGTTACAACTGGTTTTGAATACTGATCATCATAGCAACCAAACAACCTTATACCCATAACTGCAATCAGTATGCTTTTGATATGCTTCCGTGTGTGATTTTCAGGATTGTTCGATGCCGAAGAAATACTTTCAGTTATTGCTTCAAAATCAGCATATATAACAAACGGAACCATTAGCTGTCTGTCGTAGTTTTTAAACTTAACTTTTTCATCTTTGTTTGGCATCTCTACTGCTTGTTTTCCGTTAAGTGAAAGACAATCAGGCTCATGCTTTTTTAACACACGTTCTAATGTAAAGCACTGCAAGCATGTTTTACAAAACCATTTTTCCCCTCGTGTGCTGTTTGATTATACATCAAACTGTTAAAATCTTTTATCCACACGTAATGTTTTTTTTCCTCTTCTACAATCAAAAGCATATTGCATGTTTTTTCTGCTTTATTTTTTGATATGTACAAAGGGTTGATTATCTTCATATCCAAATATGCTAAAACAAATGTTGTTTTGTTTTTCTATTTTTGGGATTTGTTTGATAGTAACAGGAAATGTAATTCCTTTATAATTAGATCCCCGATATGCTTTTTGTACTTTGTTATTCTTTGGGGATTTGTTTCAACAGGGAATTCAAAAGCCAAATGGCATTATCTAAAGCATTTGTTATCTTTTTCCTTTTTTATATTTATTAATCCTTTTTTAGCATGAACAAGTTCTTTCGGTAATGCTAAGTACGAGCTACCGCGCAGAGGCTTGTACTTTATTCGATTTATATAGTGTGCGTCTAGTGTCTCAATTACCCAACCACTTCCCATCTGAATCCAATTTCCAACTCTATTTATAATTTCCTCACGTGCTTTGTCCAGCGCCTCGATAATATTATTTTCGGTTAATATTGTTGCTGCTTTAGAATTAAAGTATGCTGTTTTGTATGTGGTTGCAGGACATGTTGCTATGTCTCCCATTGATGTTTTTTTAAAAGTGTGTTTGACATCAACACTTCCGTTTTTCTTAGTTCCGTTTTAAGAAATTTTATAACGCTTGGTTATGTTTTCTGCAGTTGAGTGAGCGGGTCATTACTAACAACATTTACTTTAAAAACCTTGCTATACTGTTTTGGGGATGTTTCAATTTCTCGGATACTCATTATATAATATTACATGAGATTATTTCTTTAAGCCCCTATTAATTAATTAATTAATTATTTTGAAGTAAAATATTTATTTCCTGGTTAGATTATAATATTTTTTTTATTTATCCACACATAATAAGTTTAATTCCTCGGTCAAGTAAAATATCATAGTGGGCAATAAAAGAATCTTTGTATAATGTTGGATGGTAACTGGTTACCTCTGAAATTTGTTTTTTGCACAAAGAATGTAGTTTGTTTATATATCTTTTTTCTATTTTCCATGGCAGTTTTAGTTGTTTTGCCATTGTTATGATTCTTTCTGTCAAATCTTGAAAGTTTGAAAAAATTAAAAGCTCTGCATCTAATTTACTCGCATCTTCAAAATCAATAGTTTTTGCATGTTCCGTTTGATCTTTCTTAAAGTTGTTGATTTCAATTTCTACTTGTTCCATTTATATAATTACATAAGATAATATTTCTTTAAGCCTATATTTAAATATATAATGCTATATTATAATATAATGAATTGCAAATATTGTGAAAGAGTTTTAGATATTATTGATCCTCCTGGGATATGCATAGATTGCATCTTATTTCACGCGACTAGCGAAAAGAAGCTTTGTAAATACTGTACCAGAGCCAAGCTGTGTTACAAGTGTACATAAGCATGCGAAAATTGCAACGATACTTGTGAAGTTTTCGATAACGAGCGTGTTTGCCTTAATTGTGGCACCCACAATGGTTATAATCTTATTACAGGTTGCTACAGCCAAAAGAAAACTATTTACCTCTGTATTTGGATAAATACTTGGTGGCATTTGATTTGTCTTCTAAAAATACCCAAAGATTTGAGGATTTGTTTTACAAAATTGTAAAGATTTTGGATAAGCTAGAAGGTCGGAAAAGATCAATCAAATTTGAATACATTTTTCAGAAAATATTTAAAATATTAAAAATAGAAAAAGAAACAAAACAGATTAAAACAAAATCAACCAGAGACAAGTACGATAGGATATGGAAACAAATCAGAAAAGAATTACGGCTGAATGCCATGACCGTTTAACTTGAATCTTTTCATATGCATTTCCAGAGGTTCTGTAAAGTTATCATTCTTTTGAATCTCTAATATTTTATTGAAGGTAATCTTAATTGCCTCTTCGTCATTTTCTAGTCCTGCTGTTGTTTGGACATATGATAGAAGTTGTTTAAAACTCCTATGATGTGTTTTTAACAAAGTCTTTTTTTCTGCTATTCCCGTTTTACTTGCTAAAACAGCAACTATTGGAGGAACTGCGCCAACTACAGCTATGAAAACATGAATTGCTGGAACTAATGCCAGGACAGCACCACAACCAATTATTCCACTGGTAATCTGTAATGTTGTGTTTATAATACAGAAACAATTTATAACTGCGTCTGTATGCAGCTACAAGTCGCGTCAAGTGATCAATTAATTCTTCTTTGGTTTTCATGTATAATTACAATTAGACAATAATTTAATTAAAATATTTAGAAAATATTTGCTCGTGTTCTTTGGGTGATATTTCACCTATTTGTAATAATTCATCGATTATGCTAAGACCTTTATTTATTATCTGCGGACTATTATTTCCTGATTCGATACTTCCACATACTAACTCTAGATCATCCATCAAATCTTTACGGCTATTGTAATATTCAACACAACCTACTAAAATCTTTCTAAACTTTGAAGAACCCTTATGAATTGGCAAACCAGATAATTTTGTCAGTTCCTTAAAAGCATTCTGAGACAGCCTCGAATAAGTTTTTTTTATTATTGTAACGCTTTGTTATCAAGTCTATAAAATCATCATCTACTTTTAGGTCTAGCACAACTGCTTTTCCTTGCTTGGCAATAAGTTTGTGATGACCAACAAGCTTGGGTAAATCAATTTGCAACATTCCATAGCGACCATCTTTGTCAACTTTGTAAGAGTTTCTTTTTTGTTGTAATCCCGTGCCTGAAAATACTTCGCTATGCAGAAAAATTGCTTCAATTCTTTTTCTATAATATTTTAAAGCTTTTGACTCGTTTTCCAAAGTGCTTTGAACTTGTTTGTATTGATCTCCCGCGGTTGCATCCTCTGTAATTTTTAAATGTTTAGTGACTGTAGCCCTGTCGCGACCATTTCGTTTGATAATATCACTAAGCCGTTCGAGTATGTCTGCAAGTTCTTGGTCATTATCTTTAACTACACTCGATGTTAAGGGCAAGTCATGTAGATTTATCACTTCTTTATCGATTCCAGCATCTAGATTAGCAGTAGTTGATTTTTCAGCGAATAACTGGGGTAATCCCTGGTACGTTTTTTGTTCTTGTACTTCCTCGCCTATTGCTGCTGGAAGAGCGGCTAATTGCTGACTTATTTTCGGAAGAGAAGCTAACTGCTTGGTCAGCTGTTCTGACTGACGTTTTATTTCGCTAGTTACAGGTTTAAATACTTCTGTGTATAAATCACGACTAGCTCCTTTTTCTAGTCTTTTTTGAGTAACTTTATTCTCGTATTCTTTGACAAGCTCGCTCGCTTTTTGCTTTTTTTCTGCTAATTCTTTCCATTTTAACAAAGACATGTATAATATAAGGTTAGATTAAAATAAGATAAATTAAGACAAGTTGATGTGAGTTAAACCAAGTGTTATGTAGTTTTTGTTTTCTTTTTAGCCGGAGGCTTAACTGCTTTCTTGGCTGCAGGTTTAACTGCTTTCTTAGCTGCAGGTTTAACTGCTTTTAATTTTTTTCTGATGAGTCTAATATTTGCATGTGCTTTTTCAGACTCATTTTGTATTTTAACCAACTTCTTTTACAGACGTGTTACCTCGCCGGGAGATTCAGTTTTGCTTTACATTTTATTTATATGCTTCCTCTCCGCTTCTAATCCTATCAAATAAATAGTATTTGGTCGTTCTTCTGTTTTCGATAAACTTCCTGGATTTTTCATTACCGGTCTCCAGGTAGGATCTGCATCTTTTTATTTAGAAGGTCCTGGGATATTCATTTTAACTTTTTGTAATCCATAATATCTGACTTGATTAGCTTTAAAACATTCTGCTTCTGTTCCAAGTTGTTTACCACGAGGAATTTGTTTTATTCCACAATACACTTAAGACATATATAATAAAGATTAGATAAGTTTTTTAATCCCATGGTGAACGCTCCCAATCATAGTAAGTAGGATCGACGATTTTTTGACCTTTGTAGTACTTAATCCCAGGAATTGCTTCTTCAGCTTTAGGTTTAACTGCTTTCTTAACTCTAGGCTTAACTGCCTCGGCTGCTGCCTCATCTTTTTGTATTTTAATCCATTCTTCCGGGGTTATGTCTTTTACTTTAAAACGCCTCGGAGTTTTCTTTTTCTCCCAGTCGGCATATTTCACTAGTTTTTCTCGTTCCCGCGAGGGAAAACTGTGCTGAAACCGCCAGTTTCTATACTACTCTCTTTAATGGCTACTTTAAAGAAGCAAGTTTGTTTTCTGATTTAATTAGATAATTAAGAAGCCTTAATACAAAAAAAACACTTTTCATTATAGTTTAAAGTATGTCAAGTAAATACAACAGAGCATTACATAAACATGACTTATCATTTCACCTTACAGAACGGATATAAACAGATAGCAGTTATATCAATAAATGTTTCACTCCTGACATAATACACATTATGTATTTTGTCTAAAACATTCTTATATTATCCTTAGTTTTATGTGATTTTATAGACAAGACATTCAACTTGAATGAAAATAAAATATTTTATTCTCTCATGTACATTTTGACATTGAAATAATATTTTGAAATTTAAGCTTTTCTTAAATTGTCACACTATTTTGTTGCACTCCTGACATTTTTGGCATGTTTTTTTGGCATAACTTTTTTTTCTATGAAGCAATCTTGACCAAACTTTACATACTGCTCTATGACACCAGTTGGCATCTTTAGACAAATCAGCATCTAATAATGCATAATATGATAGTAGTTTCAGAATAACTGAAAACTAAAACTAGCCATTATTTTTAAAACGGCCCGTATGTGGATTGTATAAACAATGTACAGAAAGACCAAAGAGAAAGACAGAGAATATTAAAGAAAAGGCAAGAAGAATATAGAAGACAGAGTTTACAATCCGTCGTACCCACCTGCCCGGGGACAGCAGCCAGATATTTCTACAGCCCCCTGCTGACCAGAGGCAGTTGAAAATAAAGATATGAATTTACACATTTGAAAATACAAAGAAATGTCTTAATTAACTACCTTTTGAGCTTCAAATGCAGCGACATACTCCCCGCACCAAACCCGTCTCAGAATTTCACCAGTGCTTGAATCTGAAATTTTTTGAAGATAGGCCTACAATTTTCTCCAACAAAAAAATCAGTTAGATCTACCAGTACTACATGTAACTACAGCTTATAGTGAGATAAAAACGTAAAGATACAAAAACATATAAACAGACAAATTTTAATTGAGAAAATATATATCCCCCTCCGACAGGAGAATTGCATAGTGGGCTTTTCACATTTATAGGATAGCATTTTCAGTAGTGAGAATCAAAACTTTCTTTTAAAGTAATATTAGCATCAAAGTTTACCATCCCTGATCTTCAAAAAAAGGTTAATGCATATAGAGGATATGAAAATATTATGAATTAATGTTCAAGGAAAATTCGCCTGGGCTATTTTTTTATAACTCTATATATTTATATATCGCTGTTAAAAACCGCCGGGTTTTTAAGAGCGTTCTATTGAATTACTGTTGAAAATACTGTATTCATTCTTATTTAATTGATTCTTGTACAGCTTATATTCGTGCTTATTTTGTCAAAGATATTGGCTAGACTTAAGAATCTGTCCGCACCTATTTAAGACCAACTTGTTTTCCGTCTTAACATTAGGGTTAAATCCCCGTAGTCACTGACATTAGGTTATGAATCAATGTGTGTGTTAGGGTTAGGGTTGTGGTATGTGTTAGGATTAGATTCAATAAGGGATTAGTGCTACAGACTAGAAGGAAATGCATAGTGCGGACACATTCTAAAATCGCTCCAAGAAATTTTCTGATACATATCTGTCATAAACTGACTTTCTTTCACTTTCCAACTTTGGAGCCAAATGAATTGAATTGAATGTTGTTTAACGGCTCATCAACACAGTATAGGTTATTTAGAGCCGCCCCAGAGAGAGGGGAAGGATACATAGGAATCCGGGAACCTGCCCTACTCTTATTATCGAAGAGATTTCTATGGTTCTTTAACGTGCTCGGAGGATATACCGATACACGGGACCGCCCGGTTTACGTCCCCATCCGACGGACGCGGCTAAGGTAAAGTGTCTTGCCCAAGAACACACCGACGAAACTCAGTGGCACCACGGAGGATTGAACCCGGGGCCTCCGTTTACAAATCCGCCGCGCTACCGACGGCGCCACGCCAGCCCCCAAAATGAAGTGAGGTATATCTTTAACATATTATATAGCAGAATTCCATCATACCGGTGGTTCCAACAAACCGGTGTAAATTGAAATGTTGCGATATTTCGTTTGTATCGCTACCTATCGATTATTTACATCTCCATGGTCTAATAACTTCTGCATCAGAACAATAAAAATACATTTTTGCCGTAATGATACGCTTTTTGGTCAGTTTATCTGAAACATTCCCATTTGCTCACAAATGGCAGATATATTTCAATGTAAGATTACGTTTTCAATTTATTTGAGTGGTTATTTGTTAAAAGATCATTATTTTGATGTTGATATGTAGCTAAGGCAATGAACTTTAAAAATCAACCAGGTTGGTATGAAATACGGTCATGGCTTTCCATAGCTTGTGTAGCTTTACCATTACACCGGAATGTAGTAATGACCTCAATTGCGTATAGAAAACGACTGGGTTTATTTTCGTGAATATTTCTGTGAAATTTATAGGAAAAATGATTAATCTTCTTTTCTCAGATGATTATAAAAACTTCAATGAAGAAATCAAAATATAATTTGTTCGATGTGAATGTTTGTTGTTTTAGCTGTAAGCCATAAATGTTTAGTACACCGGTATGCCGGGATTCCGTCCTAGGTATCTTATTTATTATAAGTATATGTTGTATTTTTATGGCTTATAAATGTTGACATAATGATATGAACTTGAACTGTGATCATGGATTTACCTAGTTCTGATTCTCAAAAACTTAATTTGATTTTTATTTTTTTTTTTATTTTTTTTTTTGGAATTAAGGTCTTTCTTGATTTTGAAATCTGCCATGTTTTGAACGACCTGTCAAAATACAAAACATCATATCACTCAAAAACTAATGAATTTTAAAACAAGCAATTTAAACAATTATTATATGTTATATTACCTATCCGTGGGAAAAATTATAATGGTATTTGTTGGATAGTTTTGAAAGGGAGTGAGTGGAAAGTTTCGAAAACGGGGATTGATAGTGTGAAACACAAGGGGTCTATATTATTATTGATTGAGACACGTTGCCTACACCCAGATGCAGTGCAAAAAAGGCATTGTTATAATACTTGTGTAAAATTGCTTGTTTTAAAATGCATTAGTATTTGAGTTATATCATATTTTGTGTTTTGACAGGTCGTTCAAAACATGGCAGATTTCAAAATCCAGAAAGCCCTTAAGCTGTCATGGCCAAAGTAGCCATAGACAGCTGTATAACTGCAGCTAGGATTTACCCAGCCAGTTTTGTTTTTCTGTGATTGTCTTGTGATGATAAAGCTCAAAGCGTTATGCATAATCATGCATTTTAATTTCATAAATTGAAAATGTGGGGTCAATGGGTATCGAGAGTTTTCGACCCCAAGAGTTTTCGACCCCACGAAGTTTTGAAAGAGTTTTCAACCCCAAGAGTTTTCGACCCCTATTTGCCAAATTTGCCAGAGAGTTTTCGACCCCACATTATGTACCAAAGATATTGGATGCATTTAAGTATTTTTTGCTCATTTTGTTTTTTATACATGTTGAATATTACGTCTTTACCAAATGTGAAAACTTAATAATTACCTGTACAATGTGTATGTGTTATTTGTGCATTGAGTGTGGTGAGTGTGTGCGTCCGTTGCTGCATTTAAGGTAGAACTACCCTAATAGAGACTTTTAATGGCTCTGAACAAAAGTTAGGGGTACCTGTTTCTTATGCAAAAACGACAAAATGCAAACGATGAAGCCTTTGAACAATGCACCCAACGTAAAAGACTCTACTGTAATGATGTCCGACAAATTACTACGTAGAAGGAAAATGTCTGAGTCCCCCCACGGGCTAAACACACTCGAACGTTGTTTTTTTGTTTGTTTTTTTTTACATAATTATGTGGTCAATTCTTACTACTCGTATGTACGGAATTCCGTTAGGGCCATCGCCTTTCAATGTGTTGATCTGAAACGCGATACTCGATAGTACGATGATGAAAACGCGAAATCACGAAACTACGATAACGAAAACGCGATAACACGATGATGATAACGCGATACTACGATAACGAAAACGCGATAATACGATAGTACGATGATGATAATGCGATATACTATCGTGTTTTCAACATCGTACTGTCGCGTTTTCACCATCGTAATATCGTGATATCGCGTTTTCGTTATCGTAGTATCGTGATTTCGCAATTTCATTATCGTACTATCGCGTTATCATCATCGTACTATCGTGTTATCATCATCGTACCATCGCGTTATCATCATCGTACTATCGCGTTATCATCATCGTACTATCGCGTTATCACCATCGTACTATCGCGTTATCATTATCGCACTATCGCGTTATCACCATCGTACTATCGCGTTATCACCATCGTACTATCGCGTTATCATTATCGTACTATCGCCTTCCGGTGCGCATGCGCATAGAAGAATTTCCCCTCCATGTGACAAAATGTCGGATTCAGAGTCTGAAGGTTAACATTAATTCTGATTCATAAATCAGTATAAATTTGTATTAGATCTATGTTATTAACGGAATTAAAAGGTTTGTTTATCTTTGCCTTCTTTCATCTTTGCTGTATAATTTTATGTTGTTATGTGTCATCAAAAAACGCCCTACATACACAAAACTGTTGTGTTTATCAGCTGTTTATCATATAAAATTCTGTTTAGACTGGCCATTGACATGATCGGTGTATAAGTTCACGTATAACTTGAAAACTTCTGGTTGGTTTTGACAGTTACTTCTCTTATTTAGACTATTTTAGTCTACAATAGTAACTTTCCTTAGTTATAAATCCTCCATTATTTCCCTCTCATTCTCAAAGTGACATTTTCTTATTTTCATTGACTGATTGATGAGGTTTTGTGTAATAAAAAGATATGTCCGATAATTGTAAGAAGATCTACGAATATTTGTTTTTGATGTCAGTTTGTATCCAAAGAACAGTTGTTTAGCCCGTGGGGGGACTCAGACATTTTCCTTCTACGTAGTAATTTGTCGGACATCATTACAGTAGAGTCTTTTTCGTTGGGTGCATTGTTCAAAGGCTTCATCGTTTGCATTTTGTCGTTTTTGCATAAGAAACAGGTACCCCTAACTTTTGTTCAGAGCCATTAAAAGTCTCTATTAGGGTAGTTCTACCTTAAATGCAGCAACGGACGCACACACTCACCACACTCAATGCACAAATAACATATGCACATTGTACAGGTAATTATTAAGTTTTCACATTTGGTAAAGACGTAATATTCAACATGTATAAAAAACAATATGAGCAAAAAATACTTAAATGCATCCAATATCTTTGGTACATAATGTGGGGTCGAAAACTCTCTGGCAAATTTGGCAAATAGGGGTCGAAAACTCTTGGGGTTGAAAACTCTTTCAAAACTTCGTGGGGTCGAAAACTCTTGGGGTCGAAAACTCTCGATACCCATTGACCCCACATTTTCAATTTATGAAATTAAAATGCATGATTATGCATAACGCTTTGAGCTTTATCATCACAAGACAATCACAGAAAAACAAAACTGGCTGGGTAAATCCTAGCTGCAGTTATACAGCTGTCTATGGCTACTTTGGCCATGACAGCTTAAGGGCTTTCTGGATTTTGAAATCTGCCATGTTTTGAACGACCTGTCAAAACACAAAATATGATATAACTCAAATACTAATGCATTTTAAAACAAGCAATTTTACACAAGTATTATAACAATGCCTTTTTTGCACTGCATCTGGGTGTAGGCAACGTGTCTCAATCAATAATAATATAGACCCCTTGTGTTTCACACTATCAATCCCCGTTTTCGAAACTTTCCACTCACTCCCTTTCAAAACTATCCAACAAATACCATTATAATTTTTCCCAAGGATTGGTAATATAACATATAATAATTGTGTAAAATTGCTTGTTTTAAAATTCATTAGTTTTTGAGTGATATGATGTTTTGTATTTTGACAGGTCGTTCAAAACATGCCAGATTTCAAAATCAAGAAAGACCTTAATTCCAAAAAAAAAAAAAAAAAAAAAAAAAAAATCAAATGAAGTTTTTGAGAATCAGAACTAGGTAAATCCATGATCACAGTTCAAGTTCATATCATTATGTCAACATTTATAAGCCATAAAAATACAACATATACTTATAATAAATAAGATACCTAGGACGGAATCCCGGCATACCGGTGTACTAAACATTTATGGCTTACAGCTAAAACAACAAACATTCACATCGAACAAATTATATTTTGATTTCTTCATTGAAGTTTTTATTATCATCTGAGAAAAGAAGATTAATCATTTTTCCTATACATTTCACAGAAATATTCACGAAAATAAACCCAGTCGTTTTCTATACGCAATTGAGGTCATTACTACATTCCGGTGTAATGGTAAAGCTACACAAGCTATGGAAAGCCATGTCCGTATTTCATACCAACCTGGTTGATTTTTAAAGTTCATTGCCTTAGCTACATATCAACATCAAAATAATGATCTTTTAACAAATAACCACTCAAATAAATTGAAAACGTAATCTTACATTGAAATATATCTGCCATTTGTGAGCAAATGGGAATGTTTCAGATAAACTGACCAAAAAGCGTATCATTACGGCAAAAATGTATTTAGGTGGCGCTACAAACGAAATATCGCAACATTTCAATTTACACCGGCTAGTTGGAACCACCGGTATGATGGAATTCTGCTATATAATATGTTAAAGATATACCTCACTTTATTTTGGGGGCTGGCGTGGCGCCGTCGGTAGCGCGGCGGATTTGTAACCGGAGGCCCCGAGTTCAATCCTTCGAGGTGCCACTGAGTTTCGTCGGTGTGTTCTTGGGCAAGACACTTTACCTTAGCCGCGTCCGTCAGATGGGGACGTAAACCGGGCGGTCCCGTGTATCGGTCTATCCTCCGAGCACGTTAAAGAACCATAGAAATCTCTTCGATAATAAGAGTAGGGCAGGTTCCCGGATTCCTATGTATCCTTCCCCTCTCTCTGGGGTTGCTCTAAATAGTCTATACTGTGTTGAAAAGTGAAAGAAAGTCAGTTTATGACAGATATGTATCAGAAAATATCTTGGAGCGATTTTAGAATGTGTCCGCACTATGCATTTCCTTCTAGTCTGTAGCACTAATCCCTTATTGAATCTAATCCTAACACATACCACAACCCTAACCCTAACACACACATTGATTCATAACCTAATGTCAGTGACTACGGGGATTTAACCCTAATGTTAAGACGGAAAACAAGTTGGTCTTAAATAGGTGCGGACAGATTCTTAAGTCTAGCCAATATCTTTGACAAAATAAGCACCAATATAAGCTGTACAAGAATCAATAAAATAAGAATGAATACAGTATTTTCAACAGTAATTCAATAGAACGCTCTTAAAAAACCGGCCGTTTTTTAACAGCGATATATAAATATAAAGAGTTATAAAAAAATAGCCCAGGCGAATTTTCCTTGAACATTAATTCATTATATTTTCATATCCACTATATGCATTAACCTTTTTTTGAAGATCAGGGATGGTAAACTTTGATGCTAATATTACTCTAAAAGAAAGTTTTGATTATCACTACTGAAAATGCTATCCTATAAATGTGAAAAGCCCACTATGCAATTATCCTGTCGGAGGTGGATATATATTTTCTCAATTAAAATTTGTCTGTTTATATGTTTTTGTATCTTTACGTTTTTATCTCACTATAATCTGTAATTACATGTAGTACTGGTAGATCTAACTGATTTTTTTGTTGGAGAAACTTGTAGGCCTATCTTCAACATTTTTCAGATTCAAGCACTGGTGAAATTCTGAGGCGGGTTGGGTGCGGGGAGTATGTCGCTGCATTTGAAGCTCAAAAGGTAGTTAATTAAGACATTTCTTTGTATTTTCAAATGTGTAAATTTATATCTTTATTTTCAACTGCCTCTGGTCAGCAGGGGGCTGTAGAAATATCTGGCTGCTGTCCCCGGGCAGGTGGGTACGACGGATTGTAAACTCTGTCTTCTATATTCTTCTTGCCTTTTCTTTAATATTCTCTGTCTTTCTCTTTGGTCTTTCTGTACATTGTTTATACAATCCACATACGGGCCGTTTTAAAAATAATGGCTAGTTTTAGTTTTCAGTTTTTCTGAAACTACTATCATATTATGCATTATTAGATGCTGATTTGATTGTATAAAGATGCCAACTGGTGTCATAGAGCAGTATGTAAAGTTTGGTCAAGATTGCTTCATAGAAACAAAAGTTATGCCAAAAAAACATGCCAAAAATGTCAGGAGTGCAACAAAAAAGTGTGACAATTTAAGAACAGATTAAATTTCAAAATATTATTTCAATGTCAAAATGTACATGAGAGAATAAAATATTTTATTTTAATTCAAGTTGAATGTCTATGTGTATTATGTCAGGAGTGAAACATTTATTGATATAACTGCTATCTGTTTATATCCGATCTGTAAGGTGAAATGATAAGTCATGTTTATGTAATGCTCTGTTGTATTTACTTGATATACTTTAAACTATAAGGAAAAGTGTTTTTTTTGTATTAAGGCTTCTTAATTATCTAATTAAATCAGAAAACAAACTTTCTTCTTTAAAGTAGCCATTAAAGAGAGTAGTATAGAAACTGGCGGTTTCAGCACAGTTTTCCCTCGCGGGAACGAGAAAAACTAGTGAAATATGCCGACTGGGAGAAAAAGAAAACTCCGAGGCGTTTTAAAGTAAAAGACATAACCCCGGAAGAATGGATTAAAATACAAAAAGATGAGGCAGCAGCCGAGGCAGTTAAGCCTAGAGTTAAGAAAGCAGTTAAACCTAAAGCTGAAGAAGCAATTCCTGGGATTAAGTACTACAAAGGTCAAAAATTCGTCGATCCTACTTACTATGATTGGGAGCGTTCACCATGGGAATAAAAAACTTATCTAATCTTTATTATATATGTCTTAAGTGTATTGTGGAATAAAACAAATTCCTCGTGGTAAACAACTTGGAACAGAAGCAGAATGTTTTAAAGCTAATCAAGTCAGATATTATGGATTACAAAAAGTTAAGATGAATATCCCAGGACCTTCTAAATAAAAAGATGCAGATCCTACCTGGAGACCGGTAATGAAAAATCCAGGAAGTTTATCGAAAACAGAAGAACGACCAAATACTATTTATTTGATAGGATTAGAAGCGGAGAGGAAGCATATAAATAAAATGTTAAGCAAAACTGAATCTCCCGGCGAGGTAACACGTCTGGAAAAGAAGTTGGTTAAAATACAAAATGAGTCTGAAAAAGCACATGCAAATATTAGACTCATCAGAAAAAAAATAAAAGCAGTTAAACCTGCAGCTAAGAAAGCAGTTAAACCTGCAGCCAAGAAAGCAGTTAAGCCTCCGGCTAAAAAGAAAACAAAAACTACATAACACTTGGTTTAACTCACATCAACTTGTCTTAATTTATCTTATTTTAATCTAACCTTATATTATACATGTCTTTGTTAAAATGGAAAGAATTAGCAGAAAAAAAACAAAAAGCGAGCGAGCTTGTCAAAGAATACGAGAATAAAGTTACTCATAAAAGACTAGAAAAAGGAGCTAGTCGTGATTTATACACAGAAGTATTTAAACCTGTAACTAGCGAAATAAAACGTCAGTCAGAACAGCTGACCAAGCAGTTAGCTTCTCTTCCGAAAATAAGTCAGCAATTAGCCGCTCTTCCAGCAGCAATAGGCGAGGAAGTACAAGAACAAAAAACGTACCAGGGATTACCCCAGTTATTCGCTGAAAAATCAACTACTGCTAATCTAGATGCTGGAATCGATAAAGAAGTGATAAATCTACATGACTTGCCCTTACCATCGAGTGTAGTTAAAGATAATGACCAAGAACTTGCAGACATACTCGAACGGCTTAGTGATATTATCAAACAAAATGGTCGCGACAGGGCTACAGTCACTAAACATTTAAAAATTACAGAGGATGCAACCGCGGGAGATCAATACAAACAAGTTCAAAGCACTTTGGAAAACGAGTCAAAAGCTTTAAAATATTATAGAAAAAGAATTGAAGCAATTTTTCTGCATAGCGAAGTATTTTCAGGCACGGGATTACAACAAAAAAGAAACTCTTACAAAGTTGACAAAGATGGTCGCTATGGAATGTTGCAAATTGATTTACCCAAGCTTGTTGGTCATCACAAACTTATTGCCAAGCAAGGAAAAGCAGTTTTGCTAGACCTAAAAGTAGATGATGATTTTATAGACTTGATCACAAAGCGTTACAATAATAAAAAAAACTTATTCGAGGCTGTCTCAGAATGCTTTTAAGGAACTGACAAAATTATCTGGTTTGCCAATTCATAAGGGTTCTTCAAAGTTTAGAAAGATTTTAGTAGGTTGTGTTGAATATTACAATAGCCCCAAAGATTTGATGGATGATCTAGAGTTAGTATGTGGAAGTATCGAATCAGGAAATAATAGTCCGCAGATAATAAATAAAGGTATTAGCATAATCGATGAATTATTAAAAATAGGTGAAATATCACCCAAAGAACACGAGCAACTATTTTCTAAATATTTTAATTAAATTATTGTCTAATTGTAATTATACATGAAAACCAAAGAAGAATTAATTGATCACTTGACGCGACTTGTAGCTGCATACATACGCAGTTATAAATTGTTTCTGTATTATAAACACAATATTACAGATTACCAGTGGAATAATTGGTTGTGGTGCTGTCCTGGCATTAGTTCCAGCAATTCATGTTTTTATAGCTGTAGTTGGCGCAATAGTTGCTGTTTTAGCAAGTAAACGAGAATAGCAGAAAAAAAGACTTTGTTAAAAACACATCATAGGAGTTTTAAACAACTTCTATCATATGTCCAAACAACAACAGGACTAGAAAATGACGAAGAGGCTATTAGGATTACCTTCAATAAAATATTAGAGATTCAAAAGAATGATAACTTTACAGAACCTCTGGAAATGCATATGAAAAGATTCAAGTTAAACGGTCATGGCATTCAGCCGTAATTCTTTTCTGATTTGTTTCCATATCCTATCGTACTTGTCTCTGGTTGATTTTGTTTTAATCTGTTTTGTTTCTTTTTCTATTTTTAATATTTTAAATATTTTCTGAAAAATGTATTCCAATTTGATTGATCTTTTCCGACCTTCTAGCTTATCCAAAATCTTTACAATTTTGTAAAACAAATCCTCAAATCTTTGTCTATTTTTAGAAGACAAATCAAATGCCACCAAGTATTTATCCAAATGATACTTTCTGAGGTAAATAGTTTTCTTTTGGCTGTAGGTGCAACCTGTGATAAGATTATAACCATTGTGGGTGCCACAATTAAGGCAAACACGTTCGTTATCGAAAACTTCACAAGTATCGTTGCAATTCACGCATGCGTATGTACACTTGTAACACAGCTTGGCTCTGGTACAGTATTTACAAAGCTTCTTTTTGCTAGTCGCGTGAAATAAGATGCAATCTATGCACATCCCAGGAGGATCAATAATATCTAAAACTCTTTCACAATATTTGCAATTCATTATATAATAATATAGCATTATATATTTAAATATAGGCTTAAAGAAATATTATCTTATGTAATTATATAAATGGAACAAGTAGAAATTGAAATCAACAACTTTAAAAAAGATCAAACGGAACATGCAAAAACTATTGATTTTGAAGATGCGAGTAAATTAGATGCAGAGCTTTTAATTTTTTAACTTTCAAGAATTGACAGAAAGAATCATAACAATGGCAAAACAACTAAAACTGCCATGGAAAATAGAAAAAAGAGATATAAACAAACTACATTCTTTGTGCAAAAAACAAATTTCAGAGGTAACCAGTTACCATCCAACTTTATACAAAGATTGATTTATTGCCCACTATGATATTTTACTTGACCGAGGAATTAAACTTATTATGTGTGGATAAATAAAAAAAATAATATAATCTAACCAGGAAATAAATATTTTACTTCAAAATAATTAATTTATTAATTAATTAATAGGGGCTTAAAGAAATAATTTCATGTAATATTATATAATGAGTATCCGAGAAATTGAAACATCCCCAAAACAGTATAGCAAGGTTTTTAAAGTAAATGTTGTTAGTAATGACCCGCTCACTCAACTGCAGAAAACATAACCAAGCGTTATAAAATTTCTTAAAACGGAACTAAGAAAAATGGAAGTGTTGATGTGAAACACACTTTTAAAAAAACATCAATGGGAGACATAGCAACATGTCCTGCAACCACATACAAAACAGCATACTTTAATTCTAAAGCAGCAACAATATTAACCGAAAATAATATTATCGAGGCGCTGGACAAAGCACGTGAGGAAATTATAAATAGAGTTGGAAATTGGATTCAGATGGGAAGTGGTTGGGTAATTGAGACACTAGACGCACACTATATAAATCGAATAAAGTACAAGCCTCTGCGCGGTAGCTCGTACTTAGCATTACCGAAAGAACTTGTTCATGCTAAAAAAAGGATTAATAAATATAAAAAAGGAAAAAGATAACGAATGCTTTAGATGATGCCATTTGGCTTTTGAATTCCCTGTTGAAACAAATCCCCAAAGAATAACAAAGTACGAAAAGCATATCGGGGATCTAATTATAAAGGAATTACATTTCCTGTTACTATCAAACAAATCACAAAAATAGAAAAACAAAACGACATTTGTTTTAGCATATTTGGATATGAAGATAATCAACCCTTTGTACATATCAAAAAATAAAGCAGAAAAAACATGCAATATGCTTTTGATTGTAGAAGAGGAAAAAAAACATTACGTGTGGATAAAAGATTTTAACAGTTTGATGTTTAATCAAACAGCACACGAGGGGAAAAATGGTTTTGTAAAACATGCTTGCAGTGCTTTACATTAGAACGTGTGTTAAAAAAGCATGAGCCTGATTGTCTTTCACTTAACGGAAAAAAAGCAGTAGAGATGCCAAACAAAGATGAAAAAGTTAAGTTTAAAAACTACGCTCATGACATATGTATTATTAATTTCAGGTTGACTAGAAAAATACCTGTTGTGTTTCATAACTTGAGAGGATATGACTCTCACTTCATAATGCAACACATCGGAAAGTTTAAACAAAACATAAATGTTATACCGAATAACATGGAAAAGTATATGGCTTTCATGTATTTATTGATAGTTTTCAGTTCATGTCTCAATCATTAGATAATCTAGTAAAAAACGTTCCGTCGTTTCAGTACATATCTCAAGAATATAGCGGTAAAAAGTTAGACTTGCTGAAAAGAAAAGGCGTTTATCCTTTTGATTATATGAACAGTTTTGAACGCTTCATGGATACTAAGTTACCTGACAAAGATAGCTTTTATTCTCAATTAAATGATGAGCAAATTTCAGATGCAAATTATGATCATGCTAAAACAATATGGAAAACATTTAAGATTAAAAATATAGGAGAATATCATGATCTGTATCTTAAGACTGATGTGCTGTTACTGACAGATGTTTTTGAAAACTTTAGAAAAATGTGCATCGAGTATTACAAATTAGATCCTTGTCATTACGTCAGTAGTCCTGGTTTAGCCTTGGATGCATGCCTCAAGATGACTGGTATCCAACTTGATTTAATAACTGATATTGATCAATATTTGTTTGTGGAAAAAGGATTAAGAGGCGGTACGAGTTATATTGCAAACAGATATTCACAAGCTAACAATAAATATATGAAAAACTATGACAAGAAAAAGAAAGCAAGTACATAATATATCTTGATGCTAATAACTTGTATGGGTGGGCCATGTGTCAACCGTTACCTACTGGCAACTTAAAATGGGTTAACAAGATTGAAAAAGGAAAATCAAATTACATTGTTGAGTGTGATATCAAGTATCCTGAGAAACTGCATGACTCGCATAATGATTATCCTCTCGCCCCGGAAAGTTTAAATATCAAAGATGAGTGGTTTTCAGACTATTGCACAAATTTAAAACAAAAGTTTAATCTAGGAAATTGTAGTGTTAATAAACTTGTTACGACGTTGAAAAATAAAGAAAAGTATTTCGTGCATTTTAGAAACTTAGAATTGTATAAAACGCTTGGATTAAAGGTGACACAAATACATCGAATACTACAGTATGACGAATCAGAGTGGTTAAAGACATACATAGATTGTAATACTACCAAGAGGACAGCTGGAAAAAAATGCTTTTGAAAAGGATTTCTTCAAACTGATGAACAATTCAGTTTTTGGTAAAACTATGGAAAACTTGAGAAAAGGAATTAATGTGAAATTAACTCACGACGAGGAGGTCCTTTTAAAATATGCGGCAAGACCTTCATTTATTTCTTGTAAAATGTTTAATGAAAATGTATTTGCTATAAACAGAATAAAAGAACGATTAGTTTTAAATCGTCCTATTTATGTTGGTATGTGTATTTTAGACTTGTCAAAATATTTGATGTATGATTTCCATTACAACTACATTAAAAACGAATATAATAAAAAGCTAAGTTATTATTTACTGATACCGATTCCTTGTGTTATGAAATAAAAACAAAAGATGTGTATGCGGACTTTTACAAGGATAAAGAACTGTTTGATAATTGTGATTATGATCTGAAAAGTCAGTTTCATTTTAATGATAATAAAAAAGTTATTGGCAAGATGAAAGATGAAACGTGTGGTATGCCTATTGTTGAATTTGTTGGTTTGCGGAGTCAACTATATTCGTATGTGCTAGATAATGAGATTAGTGTAAAGAAATGCAAGGGCGTTAAAAAGTGTGTTGTTAAAAACAGATAGCACATGATGATTACAAAAAAAATTAGTTTACGGCAACAGAAGCTCACCATGAGATGAAAGTTATTAGATCACAAAAGCATAACATAAGCAACTATGCAATAAATAAAAAAAGTTTATCAGCTTATGATGATAAACGGTACATGGTAGATAATGGACAAGATACGTTAGCATACAAGTAAAATACTCCAAGGTAAAAAATGATATGCAGAGCGATGATGAAGACTACTGCCCGGTTCCGTCTGACTTTGCTTAATGAGTTGCAAATGTTATTAAAAAACTTCGCCGAAAGTAGACATAAAATAAAATTGCGCTCTCCTAACGAGTCGCAAATGTTATGTTATTAAAATGGCAAACCGGATTGATTACTAATATAGAAACTGGCGGCACGGGGCGGAGTTTTCCAGAGCGGGGTTGCTTGGGAAAACTGTTGAAATATGTTGAGGTATTGATTTAGGCGTGACTTACATTTAGATCTTAGTGGTGTAAATGAGAGTTACGCCTGAGTACCCCCTGGCATATTTCACTAGTTTTTCTCGTTCCCCGCGAGGGAAAACTGTGCTGAAAGCGCCAGTTTCTATACTACTAAATTAAATAATGATTTTTTTTTTTTAAATATTTGGGGCAAATTGCAGGTTTGAATTTTTTTTCATTTACTTTAACACCTAAAATGATAAAATTGAGCATAAAAAGAAACAATGTATAATATTTTTTGTATCTGCAGTGACTTTGAAGATGGTATGTTATTTTCATTTTTTTTTATTTTCAATTAAAGTTCAATAAAAAAGTTAATATGTGTTGTATTCTTTACACGCAACCATGTTTATAGTCTGCAATGACGGTTTATAAAAATGAGGTAATCATATGACTACTAAGACCTGTTTTAAATTTTGACCATTTTTAAATGTTTCCTGCCATTTTTTTTAAAACAGCCCATACAAGAAATTACTTTGTCACCCAAACTATGTCTTTCGGGTGCTATAGCTTAATCTACGTGCTTATGCGCTATAATGTAATACAACTCCAAATGACATCTCCTAAACTACTTGGCAAATGTTGATGAAACTTGATTGGGATGTTCCTTAGGTGGTCCCTTTCCATACTACTATGAAAGGTCATAGTTTATGGAATATCTTTTTTCAAAATTGCATATTGTTGTTTCCGTAGTATCTACAATAGGGACCACTACAGGATAATTAAGGTAACTCTCCAAAATGTAATTATCCTAGCCTGTGGTGTCTGGCTCTTCATATGAAAGTCAAAATATTGAATGTTCTCCTGCTTCTTATGCTGGGAAACTGTGAAATGGAATATAATTATATTAACACTACCTGAAATAGATTTGTGAGGTTTTTTTTAAGAAAATAGCATCATGCATGAATGGACATGTATATGTATATCATTTTGCCTGTCAATTCCAATACCGGTAATATTTTGTAACTTGTAATTAAGCTACATCTTTGAAAAATTGAAACCGCATGTACAGATTTGTGTGCAGAATTATAATTAAAAAACTATTACAGTAATTTTGATGACTTTGACTATGACCCAGTGACCTACTTTTGGATGTTTTTAAGCTACAACCATTATTTGAACCACTAATATCATTTTGTGTGCTGATTTGAATTTTATATTGGATGACTTTTGACTTGGCCAAGTGCATTTCTGTAATACTTGCATACATTAATTCCAGATCAGCATTGAGCAAGTTGAGTTCATGACCGAGGATGATTTTCAGAAAGTGGGCCTTCATACAATTGGAATGCGCCTGAAAATAAAACAGGCTTGCCGGAACTTTTTGAGAGGTAGGCGTAAAATGAATAATAATAGAAATATAGTATTAATCCATATATTATAGAGTGTGTAGGTACATGTAAGTTTAAAGGAAGAGTGAGCCTATTGGCAATGTAGGATAACTATGCCTCTTTTTGAAAGGTCTAAGAGCTGACCAAAATATTCAAATAAATGTATGTATGTTTGTAGTGAATGAATGAATCAATGTAAAATTCTATATTTAGCATCACATCCCTGTGATTCAAGACCAATTTTTCCTGAAACGTTCATCATACCAATACAAAACTTGAAAAGTATGTATATAATTTACAGAGTTGGTTGTTTTGCAATCCGCAATCCCGAGTGGTCGACAAGTATGTGGAACTTTTACAAACTAAAAAGAAAAAAAGGACAGTGCGCAATGAAAAACGCAACATCAACAAAAATGAAAAGTCGACGAGGCGTTTATATATAGGCTGGAAACACCAGACCAAAGCAACAGGTTCTTTCAAAGTTGTATCTGCTAGCAAGGGCGGGGGACAACAGGTATTGGATGTCAGGAAAGAAAGCTCCTATACTGAACTGGTTAAGTTGATATGTGATTGCTATTTTCCGAATGGTTACAGCCAATGGCAGGATTTGAGTTTCAATGATGTAACGTATTTCATCGGGAACTTCACTGGCGAACCAGTATCGACAATGGATGGGAACTTCACATTCTCCAAGTACCTGTCCAAGCAAGCATCTTTCCCCATGAGATTGTACCTTCACACAGAAACCGTAAGTGATATAAATCATTAACATAATGTCATATGTATGGAAAGCAATGACTGTTTTACATGTATGAAATGCATGGCCTATTGTGATATTAAAGGTTCCATATTTTGGTCGCATCTATGTATTTTATATGATAGGTATATTGCTAAAAAGCACATTCCTGCGTATTTTACCTTCGCTGTCACCTGTATGTAATATAATCGAGCATGTCATATATGACACTGATTAACCTATACGGAAAAACCCGATGATGATTACGGAAAGCTCCGATTCGGCTTTATGGACTATTGACTAATCGTATATATCTGCTCTACCAAATACTTAATAAGATGCAGCATTATAATAGCGATCTTTGTTAGGAATTTTTGGAATCAACCGTTGCCATTAATTGTTTCGGGTTAATGGATCATTGCCAACTAGTACAGACGATCAACAGTCCGACAGCGATGAAAGTTTGCCAAATTTCCTACACAACCAATTATTTAACCACATGTAGCGGTCATAATGCTTTTTGTTAAAAGTTCTTTGTTCTACAAAAGCTGTTCATACATCAATAATATACAAAGATATAGTTTATTGGTCGTAAGTTATTAAGTCTTTATTTCTTCGTCTGGAGCCACGGCGTATCAAATGCAGCATCTGCGACATTGTATTCATCTATATTGACCATTATTATCAGGTCTCAACAGCAGTGACAGTCCAGCTGTCAACAGCGGTGACAACCCAGCCTTCACATCCGTCAACAGCGGTGACAACGCAGCCTCCAACAGTCCAGTCAAGCAGTTCTTCAGAAAATTACCACTTTGTGTCAGCAGACACTCCAACTGTCCAATTGCGACTACCACGGCGTAACTTGTCTTTGGTATGTGTCATTTAATAATTATTGAAGTATGTATAGGTTAATGTTCAATAAGTTTGCATTTACAAAAATTGATTGGTCACACAAATGCGTATTGTTCGGCGTTGTCGTCAACAATTAGGTTGTTAACAGCTTTGAGGCACAGTTTTGATCCCATCTTAATGCAACTTGCTCAGAATGTTTGTCTCCATCATCTCTATGTCAAAATCGAATATGGGTCTCATGGGGTGGAAAACTAGGTCACTAGTCACTAGGTCAAATCTTAGAAAAATCTTGTTAATGCTCTAGAGGCCACAGTTTTGATCTAATCTTGATGAAACTTTGTCGGAATGTTTGTCTGTATCATATTAAGGCCAATTTGGAATTAGGGTCACGTTGATCCATAAACTAGGTCACTAGGTCAAACATTAGAAAAAAATGTTAACGCTCTAGAGGCCAAAGTTTTGATCCAATCTTGATGAAATTTGGTCAAAATGTTTGTTGCCGTCATCTTTAGGCCAAATATGAATCTGGGTCATTTTCACCCCAAAACCAAATCTGAGGAAAACCTTGTTAACTCTCTGCAAACTTAAAAAAAATCTTGTTCAGTACTGCAAGGCCTAGAGCTTTGATATTTAGCATGTGATATTATCTAATGGTCCTTTATAAAGGTTGTTGAAATTATGCCCCTGGGATCAATATTGGCCCTGCCCTTGCTTGGGCTCATAAGTTGTCCTTAAAACCATTCAAAAATCTTCTTGTTGGAAACCGCAAAGTCTAGAGGTGTGATATTTGGCATGTGGCATTATCTATTACTCCTCCACAATGATTGTTCAAATAATGCCACTGGGATAAAAAAAGCCAACAACCCTTGGTTTCTCTTACATGTACATGTGTGCATAGGGTAAAGTTTAAATAGCTTCTTGTTAATTATAACAAAGGCCACATCTTAGGCATTTTATGATTCAATTTATTCAATACATTTGTAAAATTGTATGCTGTTGTTTCCATAGCAACCAATATAGCAATCGCTGTTTTCCTTAGCAAACAATGACTTATATTTAAGTTAGAATAATAAATATTTGCATATAAATTAAAATATGCAACTTGGATGATCTTAATTGTGACCTTTGACCTCGTTTCTCGGGTGAGCAATCTAGGGGCCTCAATGCCCTCTTGTTCTTATAATAATGCTGGTGGTCATTAAATTGATACCTTAAATGAATAAACCAGTAAATGTGTTCAACAATCACATAAAAAGTTTAGCCAGTAAATTGGTCATATTATTTAGAAATGGCTAACATCATGACATTATGGTGTTTGCTGGGATAGTGGGTCCACCATAATTTTGAAAATTTAGTATGTTGAACATCCATCAGATTGCATTTAATAAAATGTATGGCTCGCGCAGGTGTGTTGACCCATTAATATCGGTAAATGAAAACTTACTGAACTGTATCATTTATGTATGAATGATTTCGATTTCAGAGCAGGCAAGGACAATCAAATACTGCAGACAGGATCAACACCCATGTGAATATCACAAGGTGATACTTTTACATGTATTATTGGGCATTCCATCTGTCATTTTAGTACATGTACAACATAGTCATGGGAACGATTCCTGAAGTTGAAATAATGCATACCAGCAGCTTTAAATACTTTACTGTCAGTTTGTCCCCGTTAGCTTTGTCCGGACCTTAGCCATTACCCGGGAGCAATTGGTCCATCAATTCATGCACGTTATGTTCTGTGCTACAATAAATTATCCATACCGTATGTCAATTAGGTTAAGGGTTGAAACGTAAGCATGTCTTTAAGGGCAATATGTTAGGTGGCTGACTAAGTTTCATAACTCTGACATGCATTTTGACAGAAATATTGTCTTTTTTCGACTTAGAAATTTTGAGTTAAGGTTTTGGTGCAAGTTCATATCTGTGTAACTATTGAAGGTTAAGTGTTGAAACTTAACTTATGTCTTAAGGAGCAATATGTTAGGTTTGTTGTTTGTAAGTGCAAGCATTTGTTGTTGTTTTTTTGCGGCATAATTATTTTCATTACATGTCAACATTTTACTTCGAACTTGACGGAAATATTTCAACAAGATTTAACAAATCCAAGAAAGATAACACTTACATTCTGTGCATACAAGCTATGTTTTTATGCCCCCCCCCCCCACCCCACCTTGGAGGGGGGCAGATTTATTTGCCCTTGTCCGTCTGTCACATCCCGTCCCGTCCCGAAATCTTGTGGCACGCGCTGCACCTTTACTAAATAAGCGAGGTTTACCAAACTTAACACAAATGTTTGTTTTGAGGAGTTGTTGTGCACCTGGAGTATATATTTTGTATAGCCTCAGTAACACCAGAGTTATGGGCCCTTGACTTGCTTTTTTATTTTTATTTTGTTTCTTTTCACCAACAAGTTTTGTATCGAATAATAAAGGTGCATATGCTGTTAAGTTTGATATCATGTTAATTAATATTTACCAAATAAGTTGTTTGTAATTTTCAGTGGAACTGAAAATCAACGACATATAGTGGAAGTATTGGACAGTGAGGACGAGGAACTGCAAATGGCTTTGTTGGAAAGCCTTGATCCTTCTGAAAACAATGAACCTGGTATTAGGTAAGTTGCCTGTAAGTTATACTGTATATTAAAGTTTTCTGAAAAAGACATAGTGGTATAGATGCTTTGCGGTGAAGTTATGTTGTCACACATGTAAAAGCATGCAAATGACAGTTATGGGAATACTAACAAGTACTAGAAATAGACATAATCTTGTGTTCATTGTGGAACCAGTGATGTGTCTGTTGCCATTGCCTCTGTCTCCAAAGTTCTTCAAATGACATCTCTGTCTAAATTGGCCACTAGATTTTAGCAGTCTTATCAAACCTGATATTTGTTGATTGCATATGTACCTTAACTTATAAAAGCAAACTATAAAATGTATTTAATAGAAATGCAAAACTAAAACGGTGGTTTCTGTTCACTCACAAGGTTGTGTTATAAAAATGATAATATTGACAGAAACTTGAAAGCAGATAATAGAATTCACATTGAAGTATATGGTATGTTTACAAAAATCTGTTTGTATTTAGAACCAACCCTGTGGCTGAAAGTGACATAAACGACATAATAAAGACGTACCAGCAAGAGACAGTAACTGAAGATACCGTAACGAAACTGCTCGTCCTGCGAAGCAATATTCTGGATACGGCATTAAAAGGTCTTGACAGAAAAGCTGTTAATTTCAAGTCCAGACTGTATGTCAAATTTTCTGGAGAGCTAGGGGAGGATCAAGGGGGACCAAGGCGGGAGTTTTTTAGGTAAATTTTAGATTATTTTATGCTGAAGATTTTATGTTGTTTCAATAGCCATGCAACACATATTAAGTTAATTAGGCATAAAAAAATATTTTTTGTTTCCGGTACTCCGACCCTAAATATTGTTATGGCTTTCAAAGCCTTTGGAGACAAAAAATCTTTTTTTTGAACAAAAAGTTACAAAATTGCACTTTTATGCTTAAAACATGGTCAGTGATGTTTAAAATCAACTTACTCATGTTCTAAAGGCATTATCCCCTTATTTGTATACATTTTTGACACAGAAATAATTTCCGAAAAGTCTCCCTTAATAAAACAAAATAAAAAAACAAAACTTTTACCGACGTAAGTTATACGTCCTGATCATGCATTTAGCATATCTAATTTCTTTACATATTCTGATAGATCAGTCTTTATACCATTGATTTACCCGATTTTGAGGCTTGAAATCCTATATAACTAGTAATAAACCAATTTCTCTCAAGAGTGGTAAAATGGCATCTTTTTTATATTTATTTTGTGTTATATATTATTATCATATAGCCAATTTTGATGGCAGTAAGTCCTTTTTTAAACAGATAAAGGTTCAAATTACTGCATCTATGTATATTCATCCTTCCTGCATATGTAGTGAATATGGTAATTACCATTTATGTACAGCTAGAACTATTACATGCGAAGTATTAAAGCAGTAATCGTTCTGGAGACTAGAACTAGGATTCTGTAGTGCATAGCAATATTCCATAGTCTTGCTCTTAATAAGTATTGATTCTATTTTATGTTTTTCTTGTATATAGATTGGTAATGAAGGCCCTGAAAGAGTCTAGGTTTTTCGACGGACCTGAAACTGGAAAAATCTTCACACATATGTTATCGTTGTTGGAAAAAGGACATTACCGCCTTCTAGGGAAATTAGTAGCATTGTCTCTGGCACAAGATGGTCATGGTCTCCATTTCCTTTCTTCTGACCTGTATGACCTAATGGTTGGGAAAAGACCGCAGTTGAGGGAAGTAGAAAACTTACTGCCACAAGACACACAATCCATGATACAACAGGTAAGACTATAAGGTCATAAGATTTAGTTCACTTTCAGCAATCAAATAACCCCAATTGCTCCATTTCGACCTAGTGACCACTGTAAGTTGGTTTTACACATATTACTTGAATGAAGATATTCATAGGACGCCGGTATTTTGTTAAATCACGGTTGCATTGTAACTGGGAGTACACAGAAGTTGTTGAGAAAAGACTCCAGCTTTTCTGGTTTTTATTGGATCAAACAAACTTTGCTGGTTTTGTAACTCAAAGTATTAACCGTCAGACTACACTACCAACCCAATTACAATACAATAATTGGTGACCTTGACTTTCAGCCAGCATGGTTTGCTTGTGGGTTCTGCATATAGCCTTCAGGACGGGAGCATATCACCCAAGTTTCATGTTAATCCTTCCAAGGGTTTATGAGAAATAGAGCAGACATGAAATCCAAAGGTTCAAACCTTTGACCTTTACTGATGACCTTGACCATGAACGCCCGTGGTCGGCGCACGAGTTCTGCACTTTGTCTTGGGAAGGGGAACATGTCAATCACTTTCATTGATGGAGCAGACATGAAATCAAAGGTTTGAACCTTTGACCTTGACTGTTGACCTTGAGCTAGTATGGTCAGCGCATGGGTTCTGTACTTTGTCTTGGGAAGGGGAACAAGTCACCCAAGTTTCATGATTATCATTCAAGGGGTTTAGGAGATACGGAGCGGACATGAAATCCAAGGTTCGAATCTGTGACCTTGACCGTGACCCGGCATGCTCGGCGCATGGATTCTGCACGTCGTCTTGAAGATTCAAACATGTCACCCAAGTTTCATGATTATCCTTCAAATAGTTTAGGAGATATTGAGCAGACATGAAAGTGTGACGATGACGACGTCAAAGCCGACACACAAAGTGATCCTTATGAGTCTGCCATGCTACGCCGGCGACACGAAAATGCAAACATCTATGATAGTGTTGCTTATCAACGTGTACATATGTTGTAAAACTTTGAGTACTGTATTGCATTAATATGGTTGCTTTATTTCAGTTGAGAGATGCTGATAACTCCTGTAAGGAGGACTCGTTCCTTGTGACGTATGGTGACCAACTGTTTGACATGGGAATCACAAATGTATATCAGATGGCCAGAGAGGACAAGGAAACTTTAATTGAAATGATAAAGAAACATCACATATACTACAGGTATGTGTTCTTGCCCATAATGGCATTACATACTAGATTTAGCTTCTACTATAGTCTTGGACAATGCAATTGTAATTGTTTACAATTGGAGATAGAATAAAATTTTAATACATACTGGATTGTAAGATTTGGACTAGTGCCCAGAACTAATACAGGCGCTAGTCTTTATTTATTTAATTGCAATACAATTAATACAATCCTGTATTAAATCATTCAATGATGTATTTATTTTGATGCATTATGATGTATGTATTTTACATTTACAATTGCACTGTTTCTTGGGTTCTTTTTGCAATCATGATCCTGTATTACTCTCTACTGATACCACATACTGACTGTTTATATTTTACATTGATGTTAAATAGTTATTTCAGTACTTTCTGGGACAGAAATATTATGTCATGGAACCAGAGTAAAAATGCATCACCCATGTGAGATATCTGATAAAAATGTGGTGGCTTTTGTATGCCATTTTCTACTCAAAGGACATACATTTGTCAAAATAACACAACCTCTATTCAATGAATGGTCATAATCACACAAAAACATAAAAATACAGAAATATGTTCTTCAAAGCCAGGAACACTTTGCATCAGATGTTATGAGTCATACTTGTTTTAAAAAACTGTAAGATGGCCTGAATGAAAGGGCATGTGACTAATTTATTTTAATGCAAAACTACCGGTATGTTCTCTAGAATATCAGGAGAAATCTCCCAATTCACCAGTGGGATGAACGATGTAAACAAGGCATGGGACATGATCACTTCACATGCAGACCTTTTCAAGCCAATCTTCTGCTTCAACCCATAAGCGATCTTAGGAGAAGATATGTTGAGACTCTTCAAAGTCAACTACAGTGAGCCTGGTTCCAACAACAGAGCTCTGGAAGATGTCTCCATATTTGGTTGGGAATCATTTCTTCAGTCTATTGAAGGTAAATTTGGTACTGCAGGAATAACATAGCATGTGTCATTTTTATCCCCCGCAGACGGCGGAGGGATATAGATTTGCGTTGTCTGTTCGTTGGTTTGCTTGTCTTTGTTTTGTTCGTTCGTTGGTTCGTCCGTCGGTTCATCACTTTTGTTAATAACTTAAGTATTTGTGGTTGAATTTAAAATAACATACCACAAATTTTTCTCAGCACAAGATTAATTCAGAGAACCAATATGTGGTGTGTCATTCCAAGGTTATGGTCACGGCTCAAGGTAAAAGGTCACAAAATAGGACATTTTTTCATATTTCAGCAATATCTTGGGTATTGTGAGAAATGTTCAGTTACCATCAAGTCGGGATGCTAGGTGGCGGAGTGGTGTCATTTGTAATTATCTGTCATTGCTCTGTACCAGTACAATAAAACCGTACTGTGGACATTTCAAAATTTGTGTGAGGTTGTTCCAAAGTATATGTTGCATGATTTATTTTTTTACAAAATCTCCCTAGTTTAGACCTAGAACATCCTTCTTTGCCATTATAAAAAATCCAAATCGCCCTATTGTTGGACCGAAATCTCCCTCTTTGGCTCTAGAAAAAGTTCACATGTATGCATTCAAACATCAGTTAACCTTGTGCAGCCCCAACATCAAATACACATTTATGTTGTATTAGAAGTGGTGTTTACCTGTAAATCAAAACGAAATCGACAACATGCATTTGATGTAGTGTTCTGAACACTTGTATATAGATCAAACTTTATCAAGAAACTATACACATGAGAACACACCGCAGATTAAATTGTGAAGCCTTGCAAATTTAGATTTATTTAAAATCATCTAATGTGTTGTGGTAATCTATTTTTTTCTATTTTTAGATGGAGACATTGAAGTCATATTTTCTGAAGTTCTTGTTTTTGTGACGGGGGCAGACCATATTCCACCATGTGGATTTTCTAAATTGATTGATGTGGACTTTTACACTAGTGAACGCCGACTTCCATCTGCATCAACTTGTGCTCTTCAGCTGTGGTTGCCAAGAGTAACAGACCCTCACATGGTGTCAACTACTATGTTTAGGGCTTTGAAAGAATCTTACGGATTTATGAAAGTGTAGTTCTTTCAGTATCTTGTTAATGTATACTGCTAAGAACAGTTACATTATCAGTTACATTATCAGGGCTGACAGTGCATATTTTTCAATTGGTCATTGAACTCTTTGTTAATTTCATGTTTATGCTACTGTCACAAGTTTATTGATGTACAGTGATGACTGAATATCTTTAATGTGAACAAATTTAGTGGCAGATGTGCACCATTGACATGTTGTTCTGTCATTTTGTTTTCACTAGTCCCCGTGTGGCTGCCGGGGTAGAACACAAGCACTGCAAACACACCGTCACATGCAGAGGGGTAGGACCCTCCCCCCCCCCAATTCATATTCATTTTGTCATTTTTTGTTCATGCTCATTAAAGGTCTTCATCATGACCCCTGCATTGTTTCAGGTGCCATCTCGCTCGCATCACTAAGAGCAGTGCCAGAAAAACAATAAGGTGGCTCCAGCGTAAATGGAGTTTCTACGATAGAATTTGCAGCAACTCTGCAGTTCAGGGTGAGAAGGTTCTAGGCCCATTTTCCATATTTTATCTCGATGTACATGGAAGATGAGCCTGGCATGTTCATGCCTTTTAGGCGCCATATAACCTTTTCATGTGTTGGTGCGCCTTAAAACCCCAATTCAATTCAATTGTTTTCACTATACAAGTGATGGTGTAACTAAGTTTTACTTAGAATTATTTCATATAATTATCATTTTTATACATGTAAATGTTTACATATATTACAAAATTAATGCAAGAAAATTCATTTATTGTTTAGAGATACTGACTTCATCATGAACAACTGTCAGATATTTATTTGCCAGTATTTTTTTCATAGCAATCTACTTTCCATAATTTTTAGCTTACCTGAGCACGAAGTGCTCATGGTGAGCTTTTCTAATCGTTAGGCTTTTAGCTCCGACGAGGGACCAACGTGACACTGTTATAGTATTGCGTTTATGATTGTTGTTGCTATATTATATTTTATATTAACTATTTGTTCATTGCCTGAAAGTCTGAAGTAAGACAAATGATCTGTAAATGCTTAAACAGTTGCTTAAGAATTATGCCTAGGCCACTATGTTCACTTGACACATAACTGTTTTAGTTCACCTGTCACAGAGGGTCAAGGTGAGCTTTTGTGATCACATTTCGAAGTCGTGCGTCCGTGCGTTCGTTCGTAAACGTTTCCTCGTAAACACGATAGAGACCGCATTTATTATTTGATTTTAAACAAACGTGCACACAACCTCCAGAGTTATGGCCCTGATAGTGCAAAAAAAGGCTATTTTGGCCTTTATAGCACTATAGTGCCTTCATACATGTTTTGATTTGTTCCAAACATGCACACAACCTGCAACAGCAATAGCTCTTGATGCAACAGGTAAGACTATAAGGTCATAAGATTTAGTTCACTTTCAGCAATCAAATAACCCCAATTGCTCCATTTCGACCTAGTGACGACTGTAAGTTGGTTTTACACATATTACTTGAATAAAGATATTCATAGGACGCCGGTATTTTGTTAAATCACGGTTGCATTGTAACTGGGAGTACACAGAAGTTGTTGAGAAAAGACTCCAGCTTTTCTGGTTGTTATTGGATCAAACAAACTTTGCTGGTTTTGTAACTCAAAGTATTAACCGTCAGACTACACTACCAACCCAATTACAATACAATAATTGGTGACCTTGACTTTCAGCCAGCATGGTTTGCTTGTGGGTTCTGCATATAGCCTTCAGGACGGGAGCATATCACCCAAGTTTCATGTTAATCCTTCCAAGGGTTTATGAGAAATAGAGCAGACATGAAATCCAAAGCTTCAAACCTTTGACCTTTACTGATGACCTTGACCATGAGCGCCCGTGGTCGGCGCACGAGTTCTGCACTTTGTCTTGGGAAGGGGAACATGTCAATCACTTTCATTGATGGAGCAGACATGAAATCAAATGTTTGAACCTTTGACCTTGACTGTTGACCTTGAGCTGGTATAGTCAGCGCATGGGTTCTGTACTTTGTCTTGGGAAGGGGAACAAGTCACCCAAGTTTCATGATTATCATTCAAGGGGTTTAGGAGATACGGAGCGGACATGAAATCCAAGGTTCGAATCTGTGACCTTGACCTTGACCGGGCATGCTTGGCGCATGGATTCTGCACGTCGTCTTGAAGATTGAAACATGTCACCCAAGTTTCATGATTATCCTTCAAATAGTTTAGGAGATATTGAGCAGACATGAAAGTGTGACGATGACGACGTCAATGCCGACACACAAAGTGATCCTTATGAGTCTGCCATGCTACGCCGGCGACACGAAAATGCAAACATCTTTGATAGTGTTGCTTATCAACGTGTACATATTTTGTAAAACTTTGAGTACTGTATTGCATTAATATGGTTGCTTTATTTCAGTTGAGAGATGCTAATAACTCCTGTAAGGAGGACTCGTTCCTTGTGACGTATGGTGACCAACTGTTTGACATGGGAATCACAAATGTATATCAGATGGCCAGAGAGGACAAGGAAACTTTAATTGAAATGATAAAGAAACATCACATATACTACAGGTATGTGTTCTTGCCCATTACATACTAGATTTAGCTTCTACTATAGTCTTGGACAATGCAATTGTAATTGTTTACAATTGGAGATAGAATAAAATTTTAATACATACTGGATTGTAAGATTTGGACTAGTGCCCAGAACTAATACAGGCACTAGTCCATATTTATTTAATTGCAATACAATTAATACAATCCTGTATTAAATCATTCAATGATGTATTTATTTTGATGCATTATGATGTATGTATTTTACATTTACAATTGCACTGTTTCTTGGGTTCTTTTTGCAATCATGATCCTGTATTACTCTCTACTGATACCACATACTGACTGTTTATATTTTACATTGATGTTAAATAGTTATTTCAGTACTTTCTGGGACAGAAATATTATGTCATGGAACCAGAGTAAAAATGCATCACCCATGTGAGATATCTGATAAAAATGTGGTGGCTTTTGTATGCCATTTTCTACTCAAAGGACATAAATTTGTCAAAATAACACAACCTCTATTCAATGAATGGTCATAATCACACAAAAACATAAAAATACAGAAATATGTTCTTCAAAGCCAGGAACACTTTACATCAGATGTTATGAGTCATACTTGTTTTAAAAAACTGTAAGATGGCCTGAATGAAAGGGCATGTGACTAATTTATTTTAATGCAAAACTACCGGTATGTTCTCTAGAATATCAGGAGAAATCTCCCAATTCACCAGTGGGATGAACGATGTAAACAAGGCATGGGACATGATCACTTCACATGCAGACCTTTTCAAGCCAATCTTCTGCTTCAACCCATAAGCGATCTTAGGAGAAGATATGTTGAGACTCTTCAAAGTCAACTACAGTGAGCCTGGTTCCAACAACAGAGCTCTGGAAGATGTCTCCATATTTGGTTGGGAATCATTTCTTCAGTCCATTGAAGGTAAATTTGGTACTGCAGGAATAACATAGCATGTGTCATTTTTATCCCCCGCAGACGGCGGAGGGATATAGATTTGGCGTTGTCTGTTCATTGGTTTGCTTGTCTTTGTTTTGTTAGTTCGTTGGTTCGTCCGTCGGTTCATCACTTTTGTTAATAACTTAAGTATTTGTGGTTGAATTTAAAATAACATACCACAAATTTTTCTCAGCACAAGATTAATTCAGAGAACCAATATGTGGTGTGTCATTCCAAGGTTATGGTCACGGCTCAAGGTAAAAGGTCACAAAATAGGACATTTTTTCATATTTCAGCAATGTCTTGGGTATTGTGAGAAATGTTCAGTTACCATCAAGTCAGGATGCTAGGTGGCGGAGTGGTGTCATTTGTAATTATCTGTCATTGCTCTGTACCAGTACAATAAAACCGTACTGTGGACATTTCAAAATTTGTGTGAGGTTGTTCCAAAGTATATGTTGCATGATTTATTTTTTTACAAAATCTCCCTAGTTTAGACCTAGAACATCCTTCTTTGCCATTATAAAAAATCCAAATCGCCCTATTTTTGGACCGAAATCTCCCTCTTTGGCTCTAGAAAAAGTTCACATGTATGCATTCAAACATCAGTTAACCTTGTGCAGCCCCAACATCAAATACACATTTATGTTGTATTAGAAGTGGTGTTTACCTGTAAATCAAAACGAAATCGACAACATGCATTTGATGTAGTGTTCTGATCACTTGTATATAGATCAAACTTTATCAAGAAACTATACACATGAGAACACACCGCAGATTAAATTGTGAAGCCTTGCAAATTTAGATTTATTTAAAATCATCTAATGTGTTGTGGTAATCTATTTTTTTCTATTTTTAGATGGAGACATTGAAGTCATATTTTCTGAAGTTCTTGTTTTTGTGACGGGGGCAGACCATATTCCACCAGGTGGATTTTCTAAATTGATTGATGTGGACTTTTACACTAGTGAACGCCGACTTCCATCTGCATCAACTTGTGCTCTTCAGCTGTGGTTGCCAAGAGTTACAGACCCTCACATGGTGTCAACTACTATGTTTAGGGCTTTGAAAGAATCTTACGGATTTATGAAAGTGTAGTTCTTTCAGTATCTTGTTAATGTATACTGCTAAGAACAGTTACATTATCAGTTACATTATCAGGGCTGACAGTGCATATTTTTCAATTGGTCATTGAACTCTTTGTTAATTTCATGTTTATGCTACTGTCACAAGTTTATTGATGTACAATGATGACTGAATATCTTTAATGTGAACAAATTTAGTGGCAGATGTGCACCATTGACATGTTGTTCTGTCATTTTGTTTTCACTAGTCCCCGTGTGGCTGCCGGGGTAGAATACAACCACTGCAAACACACCGTCACATGCAGAGGGATAGGACCCTCCCCCCCCCCCAATTCATATTCATTTTGTCATTTTTTGTTCATGCTCATTAAAGGTCTTCATCATGACCCCTGCATTGTTTCAGGTGCCATCTCGCTCGCATCACTAAGAGCAGTGCCAGAAAAACAATAAGGTGGCTCCAGCGTAAATGGAGTTTCTACGATAGAATTTGCAGCAACTCTGCAGTTCAGGGTGAGAAGGTTCTAGGCCCATTTTCCATATTTTATCTCGATGTACATGGAAGATGAGCCTGGCATGTTCATGCCTTTTAGGCGCCATATAACCTTTTCATGTGTTGGTGCGCCTTAAAACCCCAATTCAATTCAATTGTTTTCACTATACAAGTGATGGTGTAACTAAGTTTTACTTAGAATTATTTCATATAATTATCATTTTTATACATGTAAATGTTTACATATATTACAAAATTAATGCAAGAAAATTCATTTATTGTTTAGAAATACTGACTTCATCATGAACAACTGTCAGATATTTATTTGCCAGTATTTTTTTCATAGCAATCTACTTTCCATAATTTTTAGCTCACCTGAGCACGAAGTGTTCATGGTGAGCTTTTCTAATCGTTAGGCTTTTAGCTCCGACGAGGGACCAACGTGACACTGTTATAGTATTGCGTTTATGATTGTTGTTGCTATATTATATTTTATATTAACTATTTGTTCAATGCCTGAAAGTCTGAAGTAAGACAAATGATCTGTAAATGCTTAAACAGTTGCTTAAGAATTATGCCTAGGCCACTATGTTCACTTGACACATAACTGTTTTAGTTCACCTGTCACAGAGGGTCAAGGTGAGCTTTTGTGATCACATTTCGAAAGTCGTGCGTCCGTGCGTTCGTTCGTAAACGTTTCCTCGTAAACACGATAGAGACCGCATTTATTAATTGATTTTAAACAAACGTGCACACAACCTCCAGAGTTATGGCCCCTGATAGTGCAAAAAAAGGCTATTTTGGCCTTTATAGCACTATAGTGCCTTCATATATGTTTTGATTTGTTCCAAACATGCACACAACCTGCAACAGCAATAGCTCTTGGATTCTGTGTACAGTGTGACCTACTTTTAAGATTTCAAATTTGGACCACTTGTACAATTTTGCATGCAGAATTGAACTGTGACCTTGGATGACCTTGATTGTGACCTTGTGACCTACTTTTATGTTTTTAAGTTAGAGCCTTCAAATTTGGACCACTTGTACAATTTTGCATGCAGAGTAGAACTTTGACCTTGGATGACCTCGAATGTGACCTTATCACCTACTTTTAAGATTTTAAGATTTGGACCACTTGTACAATTTTGCATGCAGAATTGAACTGTGACCTTGGATGACCTTGACCGTAACTTACTTTTAGGATTTTAAGCTAGAGCCTTCAAATTTGGACCATTAGCACAACTTTGTGTGCAAAAAAGAACTTTAACCTTTACCGTGACCTTGTGACCTACTTTTAAGAGTTTAAGCTACAGCCTTCAAATTTGGACCACCTGTATAATTTTGCACATTTGAATCCGAGTCATGTTTAATGACAATGATAATCCCCAGGTCCCATGACCTCATGCCAGATAGGTGAGCGAATTCAGGAACATTATGGTCCTCTTGTTACTAAAAGGCGACAGTTTAATTTCAAGGCATTCTAACAAAGATTTGTATTCTGTGCATTTGTCACAAAATGTCAAGGGTAGAGCGTACTGGTCGTACATATCTCTTGTAAGTTATCGGTTACACCCAAAATCTATTGTTCGAGTTGAAACAATTTCACCATATTCATGATCTATTCATGTAACACGTAAAAGCGTGCACATTTTAAGTGGCCGCCAGAGACGCCGTGTCATAAGTTTAGTTTTGTGCTAATGCATGTAAACGTATAGGTATATTTTCCTTAAACAGCAAAATTGAATAAGGGGCCTCTCGTGTAGATTCAATACTGTAGATTTAGCCACGTTTGTCACGGACTGAACGGGGGAAATAATGATTTGGGCGTTATGTTTGCTATAAAACCCATTGTCTTCTAGCTCTCGCGGGGATGATCAATAGTACTTTGTTGGAACAGAGATTGGACGGCAAAATTCATAGGCAACATGTGCCTAAGCCATCCAGGATATAAGCCATCCAGGGTTGGAGTAAGCCATCTAGGTTTGGATATCCAGGAGTGGAGCTAAGCTTCCACGAATAACGTTTACAAGCGTTGGAGACGGTCCCCGTACCTGCGCAGCCAGGTTTTACTAACGACAACCCCCGGGACACAAGGTGGGCCCGTTACCAATCCTCACTGGAGGAATATTACTCACAATCTCAGTGGAGGTTAACTATCATTGCATCGCGTCATCAACCCTTACAGAAGGCATTTGATGACAATCATCTATTGAATTCGCGCATCATCATCTTCATGAGCTCTCGCGCATCACAGTTATCGCGCTAGATCAACATTGTTATAGCTTTAACAACACTTTAGTTTCTTAGACATTCAGTATTTATAACAATACTAAGAACGTCTTAAACGTTCAGGAGAACATTCTTTTCAGAGTTCATTTGTGTATTCGCTTTTTTTTTTTAGATAATTGTATATTTATATTAAACATATTTTAACAGTTGCCTTAAACTTATGTAAATGCATTCACCGTCATTGATTCTTTCCTGAGATAGCCCAACCACTAAGGTCATCCTGTGACAACTGGTTTTCAGAGTAGTGGGATTTTGGGCGACTACGGAGGGAAAGAATCAATAAGTGATCTTTATTAGGATATACTAAATCTCTACTTATTATTTTAGAATTGTGTACCACCCTCTGATCCATCAAGGCGACTGTCGACGATCACGGCTACAGCTTGGAAGACAAGTCAAGACACGACAAGGGTAGGGTGAGTCCAAACTGTTGTTTTGTCCGTTCTTTCCTTGGCGCGAGGTCGCAGTGGTCTACACGAGTGGGTCTGAGGCACTTTTGCTCAATAATTTGGGTGTTTGTTTTACCTGCCTTGATATACACATAGTATCCAATTAGGTTGGCGAACAAGACGTTCTACTCATGTTGTGACACTCGAGTATACTTATATTGATGGGAGAAGTAAATATACATGTACATGTTATACACATTCGATGATTGTTTAAGATTTATGTCCAATATCAAATTAAGATATTTTATGTAGTGTATATGTTTTGTGGAAGCTAGATACTATCTATACATAACCGTTAGTAGTTAGCGCTAGTACAAATGTGTATGTAACTTGTCCTATGATGATGCCCAGGTATTTACTGAGGACACAGTGACTTACCATTAGTAGTTAGGTGAGTAGAATTATTAGTGACGTGTGTATTGTAATTATTGTAGTTAGTAGTCCACAATGTCCATAGACATGACGTCCATAAAGGATCTTACGGAAATGGGTAAGGAGTTAGGGTATGCTGGAGAGGAGCTTAGAACCTTTGTTAAAGACGAACAGGCTAGGGAAAGGGAATTTAGACTGAAGGAAAGAGAATTAGCAAAGCAGGAAAGAGATGAAGAAAGTAGAATAGCTAAAGAGAAGCTAGAGTTCGAAAGTAGACTAGCTAAAGAGAAGCTAGATGCTGAGAAAGATAGGTTAGAAGTAGAAGGTAGATTAGCTAAAGAGAAGCTAGAATTCGAAAGTAGATTATCTAAAGAGAAGCTAGATGCTGATAAAGAGAAGCTAGAATTAGAAGGTAGATTAGCTAAAGAGAAGCGAGATGATGATAAAGAGAAGGTAGAATTAGAAAGTAGAATAGTAAAGGAGAAGCAAGAGTTAGAACATGAGAGGTTCGAAACAGATGGTAGACTAGCTAAGGCTAAGATGATAATTGAAAGGGAGCAAAAAGAGTTTGAGCATAAGTTAGCTTTAGAGTTAGAAGCAGCTAAGACACATAGTAAGGAAAGTAAAACTGAAGGGAAAGATAGTTATTCTGGGAAGTTAAAAGGTTCGAAGTTACCATACTTTGATGCTGACAAAGATAACATGGACAGTTACTTGTTACGGTTCGAGCGTTATGCTGAGTTACAGGAATGGACCAAAGATAAGTGGGCAGTTCATTTAAGTGCGTTATTGAGAGGCAAGGCCTTAGATGTATTTTCTAGATTTCCTAGTGTAGATGCTCTTGACTATGACAAGTTAAAGGATGCTCTTTTAAAGAGATTTGAGCTAACTGAAGAAGGTTTTAGAAAGCGGTTTAGAGCTTGTCTGTCTGAGAAAGGCGAGTCATTTATTCAGTTTATTAGTAGGTCTAGAAATTACTTAGATAGGTGGTTAGAGTTAGGGAAGGTAGCGCAGACTTATCAGGGCCTCATAGATTTCTTGTTGCGGGACCAGCTATTCAATGTTTGTAGTAGAGATCTGTTCTTATTTCTTAAAGAAAGAAAACTAACTAGTGTAGATGAAATGGCAACTCAAGCAGATCAGTTTGCCGAGGCTAGAGGCGGAGCTTATAATGTAGTGTCGAAAGACAGAACTTTTCGAGATAGGCAAGGGGACGATCATAAACAGAAAGGCCAGAGTGGAAACTATAGAGTTGGAGGTAGTTCGATGGGTGCTAGAGGAGGTAGCAATAGTGGTAACATAGGTAGACCTTTTATTCGTTGTCGTCACTGTAATGGGAATCATGCTTCACATGAGTGTAGGAAAGCGGTGAAAGTGTCCGCTGTCGTAGACAACTTTAGTGACAATAGTAGAGTGGACAACAATGTAGGGAATCAGAACCAAGGTTTTAACAACCCATGGAATTTCGGTAGAGGTAGAGGTGGTCAAAACCGAGGTAGAGGTAGAGGCAGAGGTAGTAATAGTCCGGTTATTAAAACCGAGAGTAGTAGCTGTTGTGTTAAAGCGGATGGTGTAATGGCGAAGATCGGAACATGTCTCTTTCCGTATGCAAATCTTCCAACGGCAGATAGTAGAGTGAACGGCACGGACGTAATTGTAATGAGGGATACAGGTTGTACAGGTGTGGTAGTTAGGCGTAGTTTAGTTACTGAGGACCAGTTGGTAGGTAAACAGTCACCGTGTATGTTGTTAAATAAATCGGTAGAGCACGTGCCAATAGCGAGAATAGATGTAGATACACCTTTCTTTAAAGGGACTACAGAGGCACTATGTATGGATGACCCGATGTATGATTTAACGATAGGGAACATAGATGGTTCAGCACTTCCGGTAATGTCCGATTTTAGAAGTAGCATAAGTAATGCCGTAGAGACTAGAGCGCAGGTTCAGAAGCAAGCTCAGGCTTATAGAAAATTAAAGGTTCCTGCAGCCGTAGGTGACATATCTAAAGCGGAGTTTATAGAAGCACACACTCAAGACGAGTCATTAGGTCCTTGTAAGGTGAAGGCCAAGGATGGTGTAGTGAAGAAGTGTAAAGGGTCCGGTAGTTGTAAGTTTGTACATAAGAATAGGTTATTGTACAGAGAATTTGAAGATAGTGGTAGTAGACAGTTTCACCAATTAGTGGTTCCTACCCAGTATAGAACGACAGTGCTTAAGGTAGCTCATGAGTCGATTATGGGAGGTCATTTAGGCGTAAAGAAAACGTCAGATAGAGTATTGGCAGAATTTTATTGGCCAGGCGTTAGTGGAGATTTAACTAGGTATTGTAGGTCCTGCGATGTATGCCAAAGGACAGTACCAAAAGGTCGAGTGACCAAAGTACATTTAGGTCAGATGCCACTGATAGATACACCATTTAAGCGGGTAGCCGTAGACATAGTTGGACCAATTTTTCCAGTGTCGGATAGGAAAAATAGGTACATTTTAACCATGGTAGACTATGCAACTAGGTATCCGGAGGCAGTAGCATTGCCCTCAATTGAAACTGAGAGAGTAGCTGAGGCATTAGTTGATATGTTCAGTAGGCTAGGTGTACCAGAGGAAATGATGACTGATTGTGGGTCACAGTTTACGTCAGAACTTATGGCTGAAGTAAGCAGGTTATTGTCTTTGCGTCAAATCATGACAACACCATATCACCCTATGTGTAACGGGTTAGTCGAACGATTTAACGGGACGTTAAAGCAAATGTTACGGCGTATGTGTACCGAGAGACCCAAAGATTGGGACAAGTATCTCAATGCTTTATTGTTTGCATTTAGAGAGGTTCCACAAGAGAGTTTAGGATTTTCTCCGTTTGAGTTATTGTACGGTAGGTCAGTTAGAGGTCCCATGAGGATTCTTAGAGAGATGTGGGCAGGTGAAGTAGATAGTGATGAGGTTAAGACTACATATCAGTATGTTTTAGATCTGAAGGAGAAACTAGAGGAGACTTGTAAGATAGCTCAAAGTCAGTTAGTTAAGGCAAGTACCAAGTATAAACGGTACTATGACCAGAAAGCTAGAGCTAGGAAGTTTAAGATAGATGACCAGGTGTTACTGTTACTCCCGACCGACAATAACAAGTTGTTATTACAATGGAAAGGTCCGTTTTACGTTACAGGGATAGTGAACACTATGGATTACCGTATCGAGATAAACGGAAAGTTAAAGATCTTTCATGCGAATATGCTGAAAGAGTATATAAGTAGAACCGATAATGTGCAACAAGGGGTGGTGAATGTAGTTAATGTTGCAGTTATTGAGGATAGTGAGGAAGACAGTAGTGAGGACACTAGTCCGATGTATTTTCCCACTAGTGTAGATAGGGAGACAGCAGCCGATGTAGACATATCGGGCCTGCTTAGTGTAGCAGAGAAACGAGAGATAAGTCGTTTAGACTCTGAGTGTAGTACTGTTCGGTCCGATAAGAAGAGACCAACAGATGTAGTGCAGTGTAGCTTTAAGCACACGTTAGCAAATCCGATTAGGGAATCGAGAGACCCTACTCCATTTCGCAAACAGTATACTGGTAATGCGATGGATGCAATGTGTAAAGTTGGAGTTCTGGTAGTGGCAGGAAGTAGTGTTATTAGCAACAGTAGAGTCGAGGTAATAGACCGAGGAAAGCACAATATTGGGGCAGACTATTTAAGTCGCCGCACATAATGACCGGTTTAATACAATAGTGTATTGCAGTGTATTGTACAATAGAAGTATATGTTACGACAGGGTAGTGTACAATTGTAGAATAGTGTTGAAATTGTAATTACATATTATAGTTAGGTTATAACTGCAGTGGTAATAGTTAACATACTCAAGCGATTGAGCGATCAGCTTGTACGTTTTGTCGCTCGTTTGCTCAGAAGAATTAATAGTTTCTTAACGTGTAAATATTAATTATCATTTTTTTGAATTTTAAAAGTGTAGCACTTTCTTTAAGTGGGGAGATGTTGTCACAAAATGTCACGGGTAGAGCGTACTGGTCGTACATATCTCTTGTAAGTTATCGGTTACACCCAAAATCTATTGTTCGAGTTGAAACAATTTCACCATATTCATGATCTATTCATGTAACACGTAAAAGCGTGCACATTTTAAGTGGCCGCCAGAGAGGCCGTGTCATAAGTTTAGTTTTGTGCTAATGCATGTAAACGTATAGGTATATTTTCCTTAAACGGCAAAATTGAATAAGGGGCCTCTCGTGTAGATTCAATACTGTAGATTTAGCCACGTTTGTCACGGACTGAACGGGGGAAATAATGATTTGGGCGTTATGTTTGCTATAAAACCCATTGTCTTCTAGCTCTCGCGGGGATGATCAATAGTACTTTGTTGGAACAGAGATTGGACGGCAAAATTCATAGGCAACATGTGCCTAAGCCATCCAGGATATAAGCCATCCAGGGTTGGAGTAAGCCATCTAGGTTTGGATATCCAGGAGTGGAGCTAAGCTTCCACGAATAACGTTTACAAGCGGTGGAGACGGTCCCCGTACCTGCGCAGCCAGGTTTTACTAACGACAACCCCCGGGACACAAGGTGGGCCCGTTACCAATCCTCACTGGAGGAATATTACTCACAATCTCAGTGGAGGTTAACTATCATTGCATCGCGTCATCAACCCTTACAGAAGGCATTTAATGACAATCATCCATTGAATTCGCGCATCATCATCTTCATGAGCTCTCGCTCATCACAGTTATCGCGCTAGATCAACATTGTTATAGCTTTAACAACACTTTAGTGTCTTAGACATTCAGTATTTATAACAATACTAAGAACGTCTTAAACGTTCAGGAGAACATTCTTTTCAGAGTTCATTTGTGTATTCGCTTGTTTTGTTTAGATAATTGTATATATATATTAACCATATTTTAACAGTTGCATTAAACTTATGTAAATGCATTCACCGTCATTGATTCTTTCCTGAGATAGCCCAACCACTAAGGTCATCCTGTGACAGCATTTGTTATCATTTTTATGTACTGTCATGTCGGGGAGCCTCATTCAGTTTTACTGATAGTACTGTTTAAGTATGTTTCAATGTTTTATTTAGTTTAGTTCAAAGTTATTTTAAATAGTTTTAATCTGTCAGTTTGAGAATTGTTTTTTGTTGTTTTAAAAGGAAATACAAATTTGCGATAAACAAATTGTTGTTTACTACTAGGCTTGTCTTAATATAGGCATCGATGCACGTCCTAATTGTCACTAAAGTGTTGCGCATATGATGCCATTGTTGCTTTTAACCAGCAGTTACTCCCATTTGCCAAATATGGACAACACTGTGCAAATGGAGTTAACTAGAAGACAATATGTCGAAAACGATGCCTAATATTTAGTCGATGCGCCGTGGTGTAGTGGATAGGGTTGTTGACTTGAGATCGAAGGGTCCCAGGATCGATTCCCGGTCACGCCACCGATCTTGGTTGCTGTGTCCTAAGGCAAGATACTTAATTCTACTGCTACTGGCACTTGTGCTGGGAAGAAACAGTCAAGCTAAGGTAAGTATCCTTTATCAATTGTATGATAATTGTTTAAGGATAACATGATCGATCGGGATGTGTTTGCTGTGGACTGGTCAAGTAAAGAGATGTACGTCTAAGAAGGCGGAGAAGACCAGTGAATACAGATAACTTGTTTTTGGCACAATAGCTGTTACAGCTAATGTTAATTGTTGACCATGTGCCACGTTAAATAAGCTTCTTTATCTTTAATTTGAAGCCTAATGAGTGATGGATTCGAAAGGGTTAGAACTTGACAGGTACATTGTATCTTAAGGTATTTACTGGTATGCAGACTGATTGCCGCTTTATCGGTGATGGCCACAGTGTGTTCAACCTATAGTGTGAGTCTCGGTGTATGCTCATGTATGATAATAAGAATGACGTATCGTCGAGCCTTCAAAGTTAAAAGGTACATAATACTGCCCCCTTGGTGCCAAAAGGTGTAAAGTGACACTTTTTATGATTTTGAGAAAATCACGTTTTATCCCATTAACTAGTATTAAGTTAAGACAAAATATGTGTACCTATGTTTAGACATAAGTAAGAGGTTAACACGTTTTGAACGATCAGCTATCTTCAAACAGGAGTTGCTGCTAATTAAAATTATCAAATGGTACCATTTCCAACATTTTATGCACATTTCGACATTTTTAACCAGGTTTTCCAACGGAAAACACTGGTTATTAGATTGGCGAATGTCAGCGGGCGGGCATTCGGCAGTATACGTACTGATTTCAAATATATGAAAATGTCATTTTTCACCAAAATGTTACTTGGCACCAAGGGGCTGATACATTATTCTTTTGTTACCTATCATTTAGCACATTGTACCACTGAATCCTTGATATGCAAATTAAGTGAAGCCAAATACAGAAGGAGAATTTTTGATGGTTGACCTAAATCAGGTGATGGTGAAAGAAGACAAATCAGATCACGTTTGCATATTTTATAATACAGTTTCCTAATTAAAATTTACAAGTGCACTACTGAATCCATACATGCGTGTCCAATGCTGTATCAGTGTATCCATTTATAGAAAATAGTTTGTCAACCATTGGAGAAGGTCTTTTGCATCATCTACTGTTTCAGGCAGCATTCTTCCGATGGATTCCAGCAACCCAAATAGGGTAGTTTGCAGGGGCTCCTCAGAGCCAGTTAGCGACGGTGTTTTGCAAAAGGAGCCGAAGGTGGCTACATCTTCCATTTCTACTGGAAATGCATAATCTCTTGTGCCTTCAGATGCAAAAAGAAAAAATACGACTGAATAGCATGTATTAATTTAACGTCCGTAGTAAGATAAAAAATGCAAATCAAGTCCCGATAAACAATTATTTACCAATAGCGATGTTTGTTTAATGTTTATGTTTTATTGATTTTTCAATAAGACGATTTAAAACGTTTCCTTTCATATCAAGCCGGCTAGCTCAAATGGTAGCGCGGCTACTTTGTAGTAGAAGCGATATTGACACCATGTTTTATTGGATCGTGGGTCCGAACCCCATCGGGACCAGCCCTTTTTTCTTGTAACAAAATATGATTTTATTTTTCTTTTTATATAAATTGATTTAGAACATATAATAAATTTCAAAAAAAAGATACTTGAATCGCGTATTCTATTTATGTGCCAATACGTTCTATGGGCCTTTAATAATAATATTTAAAATTCTATCATCTGCATTTGGTCATACACGAGTTTCTCCACCATCGAATCCCGCACGTGGTGTTATGTGCTATGTATGATCCATTATGTAATTTAAAAGTGGAGCTTTAAATACTTTGTACTGAAAGGCAGTTTTACCATAAAGTTGAACAAAAAAAGTTTGACAGTGAAGACGAAGAGCTCGCATCTATCGCTCGTGATAATAATATTGAGCATAATACCATATAAGTCTGGATGGTGGTAGAGGATTTCTGGCCTGCCATGGACTTCAGCTCCGTTCTGACGTCTGATTTGATGATCGTTCCATTCTTGTCGGACCAGATCCAGCTCATGTTGTATTACTTGTGTGAAGCAAAATCTTACACATTCTCTGAAAAACACAAACACACACACACACAATCACAGAAATGCACATCATACACTCCATAAATATAATGTTGAGTCTTCCTGAACCAAAAATTTGCACGTCTTTTATAAAATAATTACTAATAATGATGATGCGTTTGTTACATAATTTTAATTGTCCGTCTTGTGGTAACTGAATTCCGAAGTTGGTCATAATTAGAGGTCTAGGCCTACTATTAATAGGCTAGGCCTACTGTCTTCAAACTGCACGCTTCAGTCGAAATCTCGAATAAACCCCATATTAATATTAGACGTTATGCTTTTTTCGGATTGGGTGTTCCTTTCGTCTGCCAGAGCAGACGATTTTATAACAAGCCCTATTCCGTCTGTTCTACATACCTGCTTACACATATCCACTTTACTCAGTATATATTAAACGTTACAGTTGGGCATATCTGCTAAAAAAGATATGGCCACTGAATGTCAGTTCACAACAATTGTGTAACTCACATGTGAAGGTTATTTGCGGTGGAAAATATCCCTCTGCTTTACAAGTCACCAAGAATTTCTTGCCATGCTGCAATGCACATCTCATGAAGTCTCCTCCACCAACACTCTATCCTCTGAAAAGATGATTGTTAAGAATTTGCTGGAAAATGTCTATGGATACAGTGTTTTATAGAAACAACTAGAGCTATCGCTAAAGGGGATTAATACCCCCGCAACACCGCTCTGACCCAGTACGTTTTATGGACCGATGAAATTGATGGCTACAATCACGGGCCCATAATTCTGTAAGGAAATTGCATGACTTACATCTACAAATGACTGATAACGCTATTGTTGTGATGTTAGATGCTGAAGTCATTAGTAGAGTAGATCAAGGTCTCTGTGATTATTTCCATTTGTATCCAGACATGAACATTAACAATGGTGACAGACATAATGCAGTCTACTGCTAGCAACCTATGCTTATGTGAATCTGTTTCGAACCTGGTTTGAAGGTGAACTCCCAATTAGTACACTTTTCTTGCCTGCCATCTCTTCCCCGTGGAACACCGGAAGGACTTCTGCATGTTAGCTACAACACCATTCTCGCTGCCTGCATCCATTCTGATGCATCTTGGCGCTACTGATGTAAAAAATCCAAAACGTTTGTTTTACATAGATTAATATAATACATTTATGTTCAAATATGCAATGTATCCAGTTCATCTTTTATTGTCGGGAAAATCCGTAATTTGTTAAGTCAGCTAATAAACTTTGAGAAAGTTCTTCTATGATTGTAAGTACCATTTGTTCAAGCCATTACAAGGCCAAACTGCCAACATTAAGTAAAAGTAAAACGACGCATGAACCGTGAGAGTAAAATTTTATCCTCTTAGAAGAAACTGTTATATTATTAACATTCTAACTCCACAGATTTAAGTTTCAGCGTAACGGTATCATCAATTTAAGAATTTATGTCATATAGAGGATATTTGTTTGTTGCAGTGAATTATTACTTATTTCCAGGACAGGAGTAGTCTCGAGAAGGAAATAATTTCACGAGTGGCGCAGTCACGAGTAAAAATATCATCCTTTCGAGACCACCGTACGAGTGGAAATAAAAGTGATAATTCACTGAAATCAAACAAATTTTCTTTTTTATTATACGACTGTCTGAAATACACTATCGAATACAGAGACAAAATTCAAAAGTTTGTATTGTACACATGTATGATACGGAAAATGTTAACGTCGTGTTGCTCTACCATTGTAAGGGCGTTTTTCATTGGTCTGTCGAACTTCCCGTTAGTCAATAGCGTACACAGCGTAGCATTTGATTGGACGTTGACATCACGTGCACAAAACGTCGTTACTCTTAATGACGTCAACGTCTACTTTGTTTCCGCGCGCTTTTGACGTCTGGGCCGAAACTGACGCATAAAACGTCATATTTCCTCATTTTCTTTATATATAAAGAATACCATCATACTAGAGTGATACAGAATGCCGTATTTTATTTTATGCTAACAGCGTATTTTTTATTACAATAATTGCCAATTATGTCGTCAAATAACGGGAATCTTTGCCTGTTGGTGCGCAAAGTTGTTATTTTGACGTCATTTTGATTTCCAGCGTACACGACATCCAGCGTCGTTATATTAATGAGCGTTCAGCCGGGAAACATTTTTTGTCGGAAGTAGAAAACAGTGGAAATAAAAAAAGATAATTTCACTGTTTTGAAACAGTGCATTATCAATTTTGTTTCACTGATAAAAATCAATAAATCACCGGAAAACATAAAATAAATATTGTTTTAGATTTTTGTACTTTATGTCTTTCTAGCCATAAATCCGATGACTTAAAGGAACATTTGACTGGTTGGTGACAAAATTGCTAAAGTTGAGCTAATATCATTAAAGTTTAGCTTTATTGGATATCCATTTATTCCCGACAATATTCAAGTCAAAGAACTACATAGGATTTATATAGGAAATTGGACCCCAGCTTTACAAAAATCTAACTTTTTACAACAACTAGAAATATACATTGTATCCACTGAATTAATCTTTAAACTATTAAGAACGACCATTTTCAGGTTCTTAATTTAATCATAAGCATCAAAAGAGGCTTTTGTATGATGCATGGGTTCGCATTTTTACTTTTTTGTAAAAAAATAGACAAAATAGGCACTTCATCCTAAATATTAACCGAGACGGACCCCTTGCCTCATGCTGCAAGTAGCCTTATTGGTTAGCCCAATCCAAGAGCTTTCTGTTGATATATATGTCCTTCTGAATAAGTTTTGAGGATGTTATGTTGCTTTCTTTCTATTTCTGTACGGAACTCGCAGAAAATGGCAAAATATGGTTCCTATCAAATCCACATTATGATATTTATTATAAATTTTTGATACTGAAAATGGCATTTCCTAATGGTTTAAAGCTTATTCTAATTTAGACAAACACATCGTCCATATTTTTGATAAAAATAGAATTTTCTTATTCTGGGGGCCATTTTCCAATGTAAATCGTACGATTTGTAAGTTCAGTGCGTTTAAACACGCATCAAAATGTAGTCATTTTCATTCTCGAATGTGCGTTGAATGAATGTCGTTTCGTAGTTACAAAATGTGCATCAAACAGTTAAATGTGCCTTTAAAAATGCTACGAAGCATACGGTCAGAAATGCCTTATGTATGCAGTATATAAATATAAATGCTAAAAATAAATCAAGCATGATCGTATTAAATATGAAGTAATAATAGATAATCATATCAAATTTTAACAAAAATAACCTAACCGTTTTTAAAGCTTTCCTACTTTTTGTGAAAATTTCCGCCTTATTATCTTCGGACGTCCACGGGACAACCCGAATGCCATGGCGATGACGTCGTAGAAATTGCTTCGTGAATGCTCGTGGTTAAACGAACGTCTTCCGAAGTTAGAAAGTAGTTGGTCGTCGGTAGTTGGACATACCAACTACTTTCTGGTGGTAGTCGGCAGCTAAATTTTCAAACAACTTTCTGGTTCGTAGTTTGATATTTAAATGTCCACTACTTTGTGGTCGGAAGTTGGATATTCTGAAACTACTTTCTGGTCGGTACACTGTAGTTGAATATTCCAACTACTTTCTGGTTGGTAGTAGGGTATTTGAATACCTTTCTGCTTGGTAGTGGAATATTGGTAGTAAAGTTTGTCCCATTCATCTTTGAGGCTTCGATAAAAGTTTAAATTTAGCCGTGCATGGTTAAAACTGTACCATAATGACCGGAAATTAAATATATATCAAGGCCGTTTTTTTCAATTTTTCGATAGATTTGTTTTCATGTCCAATAACTGAAAACATCAAATCGAAATATTCCCATACGCCGAAATTAACGGACATGGTAGCGAGAGGCTGAAAGACATTATTGCCGTGTACGTTCCTACCGGAGCACTTTCCAAGGTGCTTTCCAAGGTGGGTCAAATTGCTTGTGTTCTAGGGGGGGGGGCTGAATATCATGCGGGTTGCTTAGGCGGGCTGTCCTATGGTGGTTAGGCTGTATGTCCTAGAGGGGTCAATGTCGACTGGGTTAATTGGGCTGTCCTAGGGGGTCAAGTCGCTCGTGTCCAAGGGTGGTGTTTACGCGAGCTGTCCTAGGGGGAATTTATAAAAGAACAAACTTTTCCATAGGCAGTCCTACTGTGTGTGTTGAGGCAACAACAGTGTCCAAGAGGGGGGTATTTGTAGACTGTCCTAGTGCCGTCAAATAACCTGGGGGGCATTTCTTGAATGAAAATCTCTTCCATAGGGGGGTTCGGATAGTTTCTGGAGTAAACCAAACGATACATTCACAACTAGATTTAGCTAATTGTTTCAAAAGTCATTAAAATACATTAAAAATCGGCGATTGCCAATGACTGCACCACAATTTGTATGATAAGATGTCTTATAGCCACTTCAGAGCGGGATAAAATGTCCGTAGCCATGCCTTTTCCCACAGGCCGTAATGCTAAAATGACGGGACGTTACGTCAGAAAAGGCGATGTTCACAATGGCGTTATCGTTATAATGCCGTCATGACGTCGAAAATTTTCAATGGAAAAGTTCAATTCAAAAAAATTAAATCGGCCATTATGACAAGATAAGGAAAAGCAGCTAAAATTCCTTGAAATTTGGTAGGGTCGCTTTTTTGTAGATTACAAAACAGGTATTCTTTTCTTGATATGTCATTTGTAGAAATGTTTAAGCGGCCAAAGTTCATGTTCGGTTTGGGATGGGACAAACTTTAGTATGTTATAATTGCTTGTGCATCAATTCTTGCATTCCTTATGTCTGACATTTTAACTGAGAGGGCATTTGGATAGTGCGATATATTCGTGAAAATATCCAACTACTGACTATAAATTGGTTATCAGTATTTAATTCACATATCCAGCATAGCAAGGTGCATTCCACATGAGTAAGAAGCATTGAAGTCCATTTGTGTATGCATTAGGCCAGTTGTATATTTTCGTCAAATAACCAACTACCGACTAAAAAGTAATTGGTTAATTTTTCAATTATCCAGTTATCCAACTGATAGCTTTGAACGAGTGTAGTAATTTTGAAACGGGGATGGGTTTTCTGGCCATAAAATGGGCCATTTCACGTTAATATGGAGCATTGAATACTGTTCAAGATTATGTGTATTAGGCCAGTTGCATATTTTCTTCAAGTAACAAACTACAAAAGGCATAGAAAGCAGTTAGTGTTTTTATTGAGTACCAACGTTACTTATCCTCGACTAAATTGTCGGGCATGATGAATGCAATGTTTTACAGTTAACGTAGATCAACAAACAATTGTAACATGCAAATATCCAACTACCAACCATAAAGTACTAGTAGTTGGAATTCAGAAAGCAGATCACTAACCGTTGAACAGTTTAATATCCAACTACAGACCAGAAAGTAGTTAAAAATCCAACTACCAACTACTAAATATGTCACCATACATATCCTAACAATTGATGTGGATAAAACAATCAAGTGTTCCTATACCACAGACCTACTAAACAATGAACAACTTCAAGGAACTCACCCATCTATGGCACCATGTATTGCCAGTCCATAGCGCTTTATCTTGTCATACCCATCCACGTGAACTAAAAAGTTTGGACCTTTGTTGCGATATATTCTTCTAATGAGTCTATGTCTACGTCTGGCTTCAACACCCTCTGGATCCAACAGCTTCAGCCGATGAAGAACCATGTTTCTACAAGACAAAACAATGGGGTCTTTAATGTCCCGTTGTGCTAAACTGGCTGCCATATTTTCCATCGGAACGGAGCGGATTTAGCTATTTTGGTAGAGGACAATACCGGCATTATTTTTGAAGTAAATAGTTAAATTGCATGAGAGACGTTTATTCGTTTAAATGGACAGACGACGGACAAAATGGATTCATAAATGCTCACCGTGAGCACTTTTTGCACATGTGATCATAAATAATTATAGTACATTAGCTCTTCTTTTTCAACAAAAATGACAAAACGTCCGGAGTGGGGCTCGAACTCACGACCGCTGTCCAGGTTAAAAGCTTGACGCGCTACCAACTGTGTAGTCTTGTATTACATTACTCAAATACCTACAGTGAAGCTGAAAAGGGGAGGTAAACCAAACTACCAACTGCGCTATAGAGTCTGATAAAGTAAGTTTTAAAGATAAAGTACAAAAACAGCAACAACTGTGACAGTTTACATAAGCGTGTTTCCTGCTTTTCATGACTTGCATAAGGTTTAGCGGTAAACCGTTTGACATTCTTTATCGGGGTATTATTTTTCCAAAGTTTGATCATCCCATTCAATTGAAAAGAGCACATGATTCACGCTTTCTGAACACGGTAACTGTACATCGAAAGAAGTTCGTCTTTGTCTTTAAGTTAATAGGTATTAAATAGGTAGAAAGGTACTTTCATCTCCTCCAATATGGAAGAGTTTAAACATGAATTTAACTTCCGGTAGCTTGCTGCCTTAACACACATGTATACTTACCTTCCCACAGACATTCCGTGTCGAGACTGTAATCTTTGAGTCATGGAACGACAGCCAAGATTGCGCCCGCTGCCACAGAGTTCACTCTGAATATAAACAAGTATTCATTTGAATCGTGTTTCACTGTCCTATTTCACTTATATGTGTTATTTGTCGAACTGTAGTATTAAAGACGGTTAGTTTAAACTTATTTATTTTACATCGATTGTAACGAAAGCTCTATGAACTTATTTGAATCACTCTCGATGTCTTCCTGGGTAGAACCAGTACTAAGCAATGCAGATAAAGTGTCTTGCTCAGGGACACAACGCATATGGCAATGACGGGAATCGAACCCACGACTTTTGGATCATGGGTCCAACGCTCTACCACTAGACCACAGCGCTCCAATAAAGACGGTTGGCCTATGCCTTGCTATCCCTTTTGTGTCCATTTGTTTTCTGTCTGTTGTCTTTGGCAAAGTTATGAGGTTAGGACATATACATATATATATGTGACGTTAACACAATTATTATTGGAGTGAAATAGTTAGATTGTTTACAAGTGACACGATTTTAAAGCGATGACCATTTTGACAAATAAAAAGAAAATGTTGTCAGAATAGACCCACTTGTCTAAATGGTAAACGACTGAGACCTGGATTTTGAACTATACGAGGGACGTTCATTATATAATGCAATTGTCTTTGTCATTTGAAATCGAAGCCAGGTTTTTGCTTCTATAAATTGGGCATGATACATCCATCATTCAGTTTTCTAATGATATCAAATTGAATTTGGCATATATATTATATTAGATTTATCGACTTCTTCCCACTTAACAAAATCATTATAGATGATTTTCCTGGAAAAAAAAGGTTCTGCTTTGTTACACGATTCAACCAGAAATACTTTCTCGAATGCATAGAAAGAGCTATAGAATGAGCAGATTGTCATAACCATTTTACCATGGAAACTTTTGATGTCATGTGGAATTAAATCGGCTGAAAAGTAATCCACTCGTCTTGCTCCAGGTACTTATTATAATAAGTGTCCCTCAGAACTATTCAAAAATCGAATGTTGTAATTCGGACTGATGAATTATTCACAACAAAACAGTTGGTATGTAAACATAGCAAGTCGGCCAGATACATTTTTCAACTATGAAGGTTGTCCTGGAATATTACGAGATCAGCACAATATGGACCCCATAGTTTCGTATACTCGACCTACAGTAGGAACGCCAGCCCTATGGCGTATGAATATTTATCAAACAAGGTCACGTGATAAAATCGATAACAAAATGACATTATCGGGAAAATTGTCACTGGTCAGATTTCTTCACCTCTTATTTATAAACTGTGATTATAACAAAACACCATCACAGATCGTTGTTAAAGTAATAATATTCACAAACTGCATTGGTCGAACAGAATTGGTGTACACTTCGTGTAATTCCCATTAATAGTTAAAGGTATTTTTCAAAGGGATGAATTTAGGTTGTTTTAAGGTTTAAATAGCCAAAAATGCGCTTTTAAATCAAAATCGATTTATTTTGTCATTTTAGAAGCGAGAATAAAAACAAATGCATGTACGCGTAGATAAATCTTACCTCTGTCCATATGCAAATTTTTAATGAAATCGGAGACAAGTACTTTTTTTTCCCAAAATTAACTAACATGACCCACGGACTCAAAGACGGCATAATGCATATACATTTACAGACGCGACCGGGTACACAATAAATGAAATAATTCCATTATTTCAATACATATATTTCAAATGTATGTATCCATGCATTCCAGATTAAATTTCTGATCTATACATGCTTTTGATTTATGCCGGAGTGCTCAGAATAGGTTTTAACAAACAAAATTGTAACGGTACGTCGGGAAAGGAAATGAGGATTGTGAACATATATGTTGCAGTGCTAATTTTCTGAATCCGAAAAAAATGCAAAAAAATTAAGTTTTAACAGCGAGAATGAATTTTTTTTCACGAAAGTGTTCATTGACATGTCTACTATTAAAAGCCAACATTTAAAGTCAATCAGAAAAAAGTACTTTTTTTCCCCCAAAATTAACAAAGTACACCGTGTTCGCTAAAATATGAACAATCGCCTTTCGAAGTTAATGTACACGCGGGATATAAAACCATGAAATTGTGAAATCCTTTTTAAGAGATATATTGATTTCAACATTGTTCTGTATTTAATAAATTATTAGAGTAGAATGTTCACCGTTTTTCTCAAGGACACCATTACGGTAGTATCCCTGCAGCCCCGCCCCTCATTCCACCCCCACCACCCTCCATACCGTATTGATTAGGCTGCTAATGCGCAGTTGTAATCAAATTTGATTTATTTCATCATTTTAGAAGCGAGAGAAAAAAACAAAAGCATGTACGCGTAAATACATCTTTCCTCTGTAGATATGTAAAATATAAAAAAAAATCGGAGGCAAGTACTTTTTTCCCCCGAAAATTAACAAAGTACACCGTAATCGTTTAAATACGCCGAATCGACGTTCCAAATCGATCTTCGCACGGAATAAAATTGTGGAATTATGAATTCATTTATAAAGATAAATCGATTTCAGCATTGTTCAGTAGTTGTTATATTATTGATGTAGTATGTTAACAGTATTTATGAGAGCAACATTACGGTAGTATCCCTCCAACCCCGTGGGTTTCCCCACTCCAACCCGTACACACAATACGTTGTGTATTGCTGAGAATTGCTGAGAACTGAGGGGGCGACTCGAGTTTTAAAGAAAGCAAGATTGGCATGTGTCCCTTTAACCAAGTAAATAAATGACTGACGAGTAACATACATGCTACTGTCGGTAACAAACATGATTATGTGTCGACTCGAAGATTTCATAACATAAACGTGGACATGACATTGTGTCAATGGAGCACTTGCCAGATTTGTGGTGTTGTGAAACACTGTACGCGTGAATCCAAAAAGTGCGGGTCGTTTATATTTATAGGGCATATATAGTTATATATATATATATATTTATATATATTATTCTTTTATATTTATATGGTCCCAGAACGCAGTCATACTCACTAATATATTGAAAGTAAATACTGAATATACATGTGCGGTGCGTTACGATTTGTAGTATTTGAAAACAGACATATTAAACATTTCCCTGAACATATATACTATATTCATAGAAGTATTATTTCCTGGAAAAAAAATACATGTTTGTTTTCAGCAGTTGAAATCTACTATATTCTGCGAATATTGAAAATTTGAATACGTCTGTTTTCATCAAATAGCATGTTTTGTTTGTTTTAATATATATATTTTTTAATTTATGATTTAAAAAACAAAATGGATGATCGGAATATGTCTTACACACTGTTGAATCCAGTAATTTAACAACAAGTGGTTTGGTTCACAGGCGACAGTATCGGTGAACAAAACCACTTGTTTTACTGGATTCAACATTGTGCAAGAAAATATTCATATATTATACCATTAATATTATAACATGTGTGTTGTAACATATGCTTATCCTTGGATAGTGGATGTCTGCAGGGAACTTGACCTTTTACCTAAAAATCAAACGATCATCCTCTTTCCACTGTCCAACAATGAAGTTTCATGAAATTTTCTTTAGGTAAGAGGAAAAACTGTGTGGGCAATACTTTTCATTTTCCGGTCATGGTAACGGACCTTTCAACTACTGACTTCAAAATAAACAGGGATTATCAGTTCACCAAAGGCATTTAAAGTATGAAGTTTTATGAAATTAGCTTCAGAGAAAGTAATAAAGAGTTTGTACAAAGTTTCGTCAAAATCCAACAAGGAGCGAAGACAAGATTTGTGACAGACGAACGGAAAGGCCAAATCTAATCTGTCTCACCTACCACTTTGTGGTGGAAGACATAATTATAAAGACAATATTTTAGTTCATATGTATACTTTATTAAGCAAATAATTGAGCGAACATAAACTTCAGCATTGACTCTGGCCAGTGGTGTACATGGAGTCTTCTTCCACATGACGTGCAGACTGAAAGAAAAGAAAGACATAGAATTTAATATAAGTCGAGCAGAGTATTCAATTTGAATCAGGTGTTGCGAGAGGGATCTAGGGCATATTTAGGGGAATGGGAGTGTTTAAAATTTAATTATTGTTTAACGCCTCATCAACACGTTGTTTAGGTTATTTCGAACCGCCCGAAAGAGAGGAGGAAAGATACATAGGCATCCAGGAACCCTGCCCTACGCTTACTACCGATTAGATACCTATGGTTCTTTAACGTGCTTGGAGGGAGGACAGACTCCGATACACAGGACCACCCGGTTTACGTTCCCATCAGACGAACGAGGCTAGCAGGACACATCGAAGTAACCCAGTGGCGCCAGTAATAATTGAATCCGTGTTCACTGAATTCAAAGCCGATATGCTATAAACGTCCCTTGACCAAAACTGAGTAAATGGCACATCAAGTAAAGGGTCAATACATATTATATTGTGTATCATACGAGTATATGATTGAACTGACATGATTATAGAACCATTTTAATGTATGTTTCACCCAACAGTACAGCAAGAATCTATTATAAGGAATGTTAAATCTGACAGAGGGTGCAATGTTCTATAAGCCATTTTTACTAGAAGGGGAATAAAATACAAGTATGGCCAAAAATCTAAAATTGTTAAATTTTACACGTTTTGTTCATAGGATATTTTACTTTAATGACTTAGTAAGGTCATTTTACATGGGGAGAAAACATTAATATACAACTATTTATATTCTCTCTCAAAACCTGGTGATGCCGCTAGTTTTAGAAATAAAACATGATTAAATAGGGCAGTTGAGAAGACACTTTTGTAGATGTGTGGTCTGTTCTGATGTGAAAATGTGTAAAACAGACACAAGATTGGAAATTTGCTCTGTGTCCCTTTAATAAATTGAAGACCCATCACATAGAACAATTAGATGATGTTAAAGGGACACACGGCAATCTTGAAGTATTTATCAAGCTTTAACATTAGCATCTCCATTTGTTAACCTGGTAACATGTTAAATTTAAACCTGCTTGCATTAAAAGTTAAATAAATTATTATAGGTGCACTATTATCAACAGTAAGTAATGTGTAAAACAATTTCTTCTGAACTATTCTAATAAATAATATTAATGATGCACAAACTATGCAGAAAAAAATTAACCGAACTCCAGAATTTTTAAACAAATAAAGACTGCCTAGTGTCCCTTTAACACAACTTGTTTTCGCATGTATCCAGTACATGTAGTTTACACGAGCTCATATGACAATCACGCTGCACTATCACTGAAATATTTTTACTCTAACTTTGAACAGCACCGTGCAAGCATAACACAAGCTCCATTTAAAGAACTACACAAGTGCAAACAATTGTTAAAAAGGCTCTTACCTCCATATGATCCAATGGCATTTAATACGGCTTGACATTCTGAAGTCGTCAGTATCAATTCACTTAGAGCTGCTCAAGGGCACGATTCACATTTGAGACCTCTCTGAAAACAACATCAATCCAATGTCAATGATCAAACAGACATAGTTTATCATTTGTTATACATAATGTAACATATTTAAAAAAGAAAAGATAAAATAACTAAATTGAATAAAGCATGAATACTACTTGTGCTCAATAACACTGTTTATGTAATAAAAACATCTCTCATCATTCATTATACATGTAAAATATAATGTAGCCCAACTGGAGATCCATTAAAAACATTGATCCACTTTCACAGCATATTTCCAGCCCATGGAATAGTCATTTCTTTTGAGACACACTGGAGGCAAGCGTAGTAGCTACACCGCCTTAAAGGCTTTTAAGTGAAATGTACCGCTCGAAATTGCGTTGTTTTTTTCGCAACAGAATGTAAATAAATGTAAATTCAAAATCACTTCCTTGCCTCAAAACTTTACTGTACATAAATATGAATCTGACCGATTTCAGTCAAATGTCTATGGCAGATTACATTGTTTCAATGGTAGTTGTATCGGGTTATGTATTCACGAATGTGCGAGAAAATGGGGATAACGCTAACGATATAGAGACAACGCTAACTATTTACATTCATGCATCTGAGGGGTGGGGGTGGAGGGGGTTTCTAGTTTTCTTCCCCCCTCCTTGTTTTCGGTATGCAAGCTCCATCTACCCCCACACCCCCATCTACCGTACTTGGGTGGGGGCGGGGTGCGGGGGACATTGATAGCATTTCTACTAGCAATTGTTTTATTCCACGAAACGTTCTACAGTTTACAGTACATCCAGTTACTGGAAGATCGGAGTACACGAAAAACACTTATAGTGATTATGAACTTTCTATTATACACTATACACTACTTTTTTAGGCACTGTATTTGGCCAATGTCTAAATATGCAAGATCTAAAAGGGGTGTGTACTGTTTATTAACAAACACATTTTAATGACAAAACAAATACCTTGATCATGGACCTCCAGCAGCAGACAATAATCCCAAATCCAACTTGCAACAACATGTCAATTTCACGTGTAAAGTTATGTCACGGTGACCTGTCAGTCACCAACACTGCATCGTGTTGACACATAATGGGACGTTATTTCGTCCGGTAAGGTATTAGTTTTTACATAATCTACGGTATGAAACACTGTACGCGTGTTGTTAGACTCCATAGGTACCCGTAGTGCTCGCCGACGTAGCGCGCCCAATTTCGGGTGTAAAAAAATGGCGTCTGTTTTAGTTGAAAATTCGTAAAATAGTCCGTAAAATACAAAGAAATAGTCCATGTTCGCGGAGTTAAAATGCGAACAGAACTGATATGTTATAGGTCCGTGGCGTTCCTACTGCTAATGAAATGCTTCGACTCACGCTCGTTGCAACAACGCTGTACACATGTAATTTAGTTAGTGAAATGGAAAACATTATTTGGTGCAGCGCCATCTACTGCGTTGATTAGGCTGTAACGTGATGTTTCATGAAAATGTAACTGTCCATGACCTTGAGGTTGTTTCCCTTTGTTTGTGGTCCAAATGTGTAAAACATAGTTTTAAACTAACATTTTCATCCGAGCATATTCCTGGTGATTATTTTCTGTCATAAAAACATTCGCCACCACCACAAATTAGATAGCATTTCATTTTCGATTTTCACAAGTCAAAATACAAAGTAAAGCGGTTTACAACCAAAAGTGACAGAGTTAACGCCCCTTTAATCAGAAATTTTATTTAAGATTTTACAGGAATGAGAAATGCAGTCAAATTATACCTGTAAAGCATTTTGAACCTGTTCAACATCCCACACGCCTCGCCTCCTTAAATTCATTCTCTGTAAATGTCTCTTCAGTTGACGATAGCTGAAAAGGCATACGAAATGAATGGTTAATAATGTTGCTTTTGGCTAACTAGCAGATGTAGCTATATGAGGATCACTAATAAAATCATGATTTTCACACACGAGGACCTGCCTTCGAATCTGCATATTGCCCTATCGCGAGAGCGGGGTTTGAACTTTGAGAGCTGTAGTTCTAAAAGCATAACCATGCCAGACATAGTCAAGTCTACAACCTCTCGAACATACTGAATTATAAGTTCATAAGACAAGCATAATTATGTTACGAGTATCACATTTTATTTATAAATATACCCATTTTATATCACTGAACTCATCATGAAAGATCTTGTTCAGTTATATAACATTACATATACGTATGCTTGAAACATGAAAAGCATAAAAAGTAGATGTGTGTGAAAAATGTCAAATATAGCAAAGACATGTGGTTTAGTAGATACTGTCGAATTTGGTTGTAAACAATTGCCACACGGTAAACTATCTTTAAAACGAACCAATACAAATTACAAATTATCTGAAATAAACTCACCTTATATCTACCCCCATATCCGATTTCAATAAAACAATAATTCCTTGTAGGCATAGCCTCTTTCAAAATGAGTTTGTATAAACCCGTCCATTTGTACTGCTGTACTGGAAGATCTTCTATTTTTGAGCATGCACATGCGCACCGAAAGGCGATGGTGCGATAATGATAACGCGATAGTACGATGGTGATAACGCGATAGTACAATGATGATAACGCGATAGTGCGATAATGATAACGCGATAGTACGATGGTGATAACGCGATAGTACGATGATGATAACGCGATAGTACGATGATGATAACGCGATAGTACGATGATGATAACGCGATAGTACGATAATGAAATTGCGAAATCACGATACTACGATAACGAAAACGCGATATCACGATATTACGATGGTGAAAACGCGACCGTACGATGGTGAAAACACGATAGTATATCGCATTATCATCATCGTACTATCGTATTATCGCGTTTTTGTTATCGTAGTATCGCGTTATCATCATCGTGTTATCGCGTTTTCGTTATCGTAGTTTCGTGATTTCGCGTTTTCATCATCGTACTATCGAGTATCGCGTTTCAGATCAACACATTGAAAGGCGATGGCCCTAACGGTATTCCGTACGTATGTTGACACCCCTCCCCCAACTTTTTTTTTTTTTTTTTTTTTTTTACATATTTCTGTTTTGTTTTGGTCAATACTTACACATATAGCTATTAGCTATGTTGCCCATACCCCAACCCCACACTCGATTTTTTTTTTTTTACCATATTTATGTGTTGTTTTGGTCAATTCTTACACCTATAGCTGTGTTCGCAACCCAACCCCTCCACCCCACTCCCCTCCCCAATCCCATCCCCAGTCGAAACTCGTATTTGTCTCGCCTTCTCGAAGAAAAAAAGAGACATAGGTGTTGCTTTTCCGGCAGCGGCGGCGGCCGCGTCAGTCAACATTCAAGTGTTGCGTTTAGGTCGTTTTCTCACAAACTGTATGCACTAGACCTTTCAAATTTTGCTTATAGTTGTATCTTGGGAGGTACACCGCAACGCGACAAAGCAAATATGTTGTGACCTTGACCCTCCATGCAAAGAGCCGGCTCTAAATTCAAAATCAGATCGATATTTAAAATGGCTTGTTATACGTTCAAAACGAATACCGATATCAGAGCCAGCTCGAAATTCAAACCCAGCTCGATATTCAAAATGACTCTGTTCACGTTTCAAACGAATATCGATCTCAGAGCCAGCTGGAAATTCAAACCCAGCTCTGCATTAAACATGATAGTGTATGTTTAAAACGAATATCGATCTCAGAGCCAGCTCAGTATTCAAACACAGCTCTGCATTGAAAATGACTCGGAGTCAGTTTAAAACGAATATCGATCTCAGAGCCAGCTCAGTATTCAAACCCAGCTTTGCATTCAAAATGACTTGTATGTTTGTTACGAATATCGATTTCAGAGCCAGTTCGAAATTCAAATCCAGCTCAATATTCAAAATGGCTTGGTGTATGTTTTAAACGAATATCGATCTCAGAGCCAGCTTGAAATTCAAAAGAAGTTCGATATTTCAAAATGCGTTGTTGCATATCTAAAATGAATACCGATCTCAGAGCCAGCTCGAAATTCAAATCCATCTCTGTATTCAAAAAGACTTTGTGTATGTTAAAAACGAATATCGATCTCAGAGATAGCTCGAAATTCAAACCCAGCTCTGTATTCAAAATGCCTTGTTATACGTTTAAAACGAATATCGATCTCAGAGCCAGCTCGAAATTCAAACCCAGCTCTATATTCAAAATGACTTGGTTCGCGTTTCAAACTCAGAGCCAGCTGGAAATTCAAACCCAGCTCTCATTAAAAATGACAGTGTATGTTTAAAACGAATATCGATCTCAGAGCCAGCTCAGTATTCAAACACAGCTCTGCATTCAAAATGACTCGGTGTCAGTTTAAAACGAATATCGATCTGAGAGCCAGCTCTGTATTCAAACCCAGCTTTGCATTCAAAATGACTTGTATGTTTGTTACGAAAATCGATTTCAGAGCCAGCTCGAAATTCAAATCCAGCTCAATATTCAAAATTGCTTGGTGTATGTTTTAAACGAATATCGATCTCAGAGCCAGCTTGAAATTCAAAACTAGTTCGATATTCAAAATGCGTTGTCGTATGTCTAAAATGAATACCGATCTCAGAGCCAGCTCGAAATTCAAATCCATCTCTGTATTAAAAATGACTTGGTTCACGTGTAAAGCGAATATCGATCTCAGAGCCAGCTTGAAATTCAAACCCAGCTCTGTATTCAAAATGCCTTGTTATACGTTTTAAAACGAATATCGATCTCAGAGCCAGCTCGAAATTCAAACCCAGCTCGATTTTCAAAATGGCTTGTTATACGTTTAAAACGGATATCGATCTCAGAGCCAGCTGGAAATTCAAACCCAGCTCTGCATTAAACATGATAGTGTATGTTTAAAACGAATATCGATCTCAGAGCCAGCTCAGTATTCAAACACAGCTCTGCATTCAAAATGACTCGGAGTCAGTTTAAAACGAATATCGATCTCAGAGCCAGCTCAGTATTCAAACCCAGCTTTGCATTCAAAATGACTTGTATGTTTGTTACGAATATCGATTTCAGAGCCAGCTCGAAATTCAAATCCAGCTCAATATTCAAAATGGCTTGGTGTATGTTTTAAACGAATATCGATCTCAGAGCCAGCTTGAAATTCAAAAGTAGTTCGATATTCAAAATGCGTTGTTGTATATCTAAAATGAATACCGATCTCAGAGCCAGCTCGAAATTCAAATCCATCTCTGTATTCAAAATGACTTTGTGTATGTTAAAAACGAATATCGATCTCAGAGATAGCTCGAAATTCAAACCCAGCTCTGTATTCAAAATGCCTTGTTATACGTTTAAAACGAATATCGACCTCAGAGCCAGCTCGAAATTGAAATCCAGCTCGATATTCAAAATGGCTTGTTATACGTTTAAAACGAATATCGATCTCAGAACCAGCTCGAAATTCAAACCCAGCTCTATATTCAAAATGACTTGGTTCGCGTTTCAAACTCAGAGCCAGCTGGAAATTCAAACCCAGCTCTCATTAAAAATAACAGTGTATGTTTAAAACAAATATCGATCTCAGAGCCAGCTCAGTATTCAAACACAGCTCTGCATTCAAAATGACTCGGTTTCAGTTTAAAACGAATATCGATCTCAGAGCCAGCTCTGTATTCAAACCCAGCTTTGCATTCAAAATGACTTGTATGTTTGTTACGAATATCGATTTCAGAGCCACTCGAAATTCAAATCCAGCTCAATATTCAAAATTGCTTGGTGTATGTTTTAAACGAATATCGATCTCAGAGCCAGCTTGAAATTCAAAACTAGTTCGATATTCAAAATGCGTTGTCGTATGTCTAAAATGAATACCGATCTCAGAGCCAGCTCGAAATTCAAATCCATCTCTGTATTCAAAATGACTTGGTTCACGTGTAAAGCGAATATCGATCTCAGAGCCAGCTCGAAATTCAAACCCAGCTCTGCATTCAAAATGACTTTGTGTATGTTTAAAACGAATATCGATCTCGGAGCCAGCTCGAAATTCAAACCCAGCTCTGTATTCAAAATGCCTTGTTATACGTTTAAAACGAATATCGATCTCAGAGCCAGCTCGAAATTTAAACCCATCTCGATATTCAAAATGGCTTGTTATACGTTTAAAACGAATACCGATCTCAGAGCCAGCACGAAATTTAAATCCAGCTCGATATTCAAAATGACTTGGTTCACCTGTAAAGCGAATATCGATCTGAGAGCCAGCTTGAAATTCAAACCCAGTTCTGCATTCAAAATGACTATGTGTATGTTTAAAACGAATATCGATCTCAGAGCTAGCTCAAAATTCAAACCCTCCTCTGTATTCAAAATGCCTTGTTATACGTTTTAAACGAATATCGATCTCAGAGCCAGTTCGAAATTCAAACCCAGCTCGATATTAAAAATGGCTTGTTATACGTTTAAAACGAATACCGATCTCAGAGCCAGCTCGAAATTTAAACCCAGCTCGGTATTCAAAATGAGCTGGTTCATGTTTAAAACGTATATCGATCTCAGAGCCAGCTGGAAATTCAAACCCAGCCCTGCATTCAAAATGACTGTGTATGTTTAAAATGAATATCGATCTCAGAGCCAGCGCAGTATTCAAACACAACTCTGCATTCAAAATGACTCGGTGTAAGTTTAAAACGAACATCGATCTCAGATCCAGCACGAAATTCAAATCCAGCTCGATATTCAAAATGGCTTGGTGTATGTTTTAAGCGAATACCGATCTCTGAGCCGGCTCAAAATTCAAACCTAGCTCGATATTGAAAATGACTTCGTGTATGTTTAAAACGAATATCGATATCAGAGCCAGCTCGAAATTCAAACCCAGCTCGATATTCAAAATGACTTGGTTCACGTTTGAAACGAATATCGATCTCAGAGCCAGCTCAAAATTCAAACCCAGCTCTGCATTCAAAATGAATTTGTGTATGTTTATAACGAATGTCGATCTCAGAGCCATCTCTGTATTCAAACCCAGCTCTGCATTCATAATGCCTTGGTGTACGTTTACAATGAATATCGATTTCAGAGCCAGCTCGAAATTCAAACTCAGCTCTGTATTCAGTGTGCCTTCTTATTAGTTTAACGAATATTGATCTCAGAGCCAGCTCTGTATTCAAACCCAGCTCTGCATTCAAAATGACCTGTATGTTTGTAACGAATATCGATTTTAGAGCCAGCTCGAAATTCATATCCAGCTCGATATTCAAAATGACTTTGTGTATGTTTAAAACGAATATCGATCTCAGTGCCAGCTCGAAATTAAAACCCAGATTTGTATTCAAAATGCCTTGTTATACGTTAAAAACGAATATCGATCTCAGAACCAGCTCGTAAATTCAAACCTAGCTCGATATTCAAAAAGGCTTGTAAGACGTTTAAAACGAATACCAATCTCAAAGCCAGCTCGAAATTCAAACCAAGCTCGATATTCAAAATGGCTTTTTATACTTTTATAACGAATACCGATCTCAAAGCCAGCTCAAAAATTCAAACCCAGCTCGATATTCAAAATGACTTGGTTCACGTTTAAACGAATATCGATCTCAGAGCCAGCTCGTAATTCAAACCCAGCTCTGCATTCAAAATGACTTTGTGTATGTTTAAAACGAATATTGATCTCAGAGCCAGCTTAGTATTCAAACACAGCTCTGCATTCAAAATGACTTGGTTCACGTTTAAAACGAATATCGATCTTAGAGCAATCTCGAAATTCAAACCCAGCTCTGCATTCAAAATGATTTTATGTATGTGTAAAACGAATATCGATCTCAGAGCCATCTCTGTATTCAAACCCAGCTCTGCATTCATAATGCCTTGGTGTACGTTTAAAACGAATATCGATCTCAGAGCCAGCTCGAAATTCAAACCCAGCTCTGTATTCAAAATGCCTTGTTATACGTTTAAAACGAATACCGATCTCAGAGCCAGCTCGAATTTCAAACCCAGGTCGATATTTAAAATGACTTGGTTCACGTTTAAAACGAATATCGATCTCAGAGCCAGCTCGAAATTCAAACCCAGCTCTGCATTCAAATGACTTTTTGTAAGTTTAAAACGAATATCGATGTCAGAGCCAGCTCGAAATTCAAACCAGCTCTGTATTTGAAATGCCCTGTTATACTTTTAAAACGAATATCGATCTCAGAGCCAGCTCGAAATTCAAAACCAGCTCGATTTTCAAAATGGCTTGTTATAAGTTTAAAACGAATACCGATCTCAGAGACAGCTCGAAGTTCAAATCCAGCTCGATATTCAAAATGACTTGGTTCACGTTTAAAACGAATATCGATCTCAGAGCCAGCTCTAAATTCAAACCCAGCTCTGCATTAAAAATGATTTTGTGTATGTTTAAAACGAATACCGATCTCAGAGCCAGCTCAGTATTCAAAAACAGCTCTGCATTCAGAATGACTCGGTGTAAGTTTAAAACGAATATCGATCTCAGAGCCAGCTCGAAATTCAAACCCAACTCTGCATTCATTATGCCTTAGTGTATGTTTATAACGAATATCGTTCTCAGAGCTAGCTCGAAATTCAAAACCAGCTCGATTTTCAAAATGGCTTGTTATACGTTTAATACGAATACCGATCTCAGAGACAGCTCGAAATTCAAATCCAGCTCGATATTCAAAATACTTGGTTCACGTTTAAAACGAATATCGATCTCAGAGCCAGCTCTAAATTCAAACCCAGCTCTGCATTAAAAATGATTTTGTGTATGTTTAAAACGAATACCGATCTCAGAGCCAGCTCAGTATTCAAACACAGCTCTGCATTGAGAATGACTCGGTGTAAGTTTAAAACGAATATCGATCTCAGAGACAGCTCAAAATTCAAACCCAACTCTGCATTCCTAATGCCTTCGTGTATGTTTATAACGAATATCGATCTCAGAGCCAGCTCGAAATTCAAACCCAGCTCTGCATTCAAAATGACTTTGTGTATGTCAATAACGAATATCGACCAGCTCTGCATTCATAATGCCTTGGTGTACGTATACAACGAATATCGATCTCAGAGCCAGCTCGATATTCAAACCTAGCTCTGTATTCAGTATGCCTTCTGATAAGCTTAACCGAATATCGATCTCAGAGCCATCTCTGTATTCAAACCCAGCTCTGCATTCATAATGCCTTGGTGTACGTTTAAAACGAATATCGATCTCAGAGCCAGCTCGAAATTCAACGCAGCTCTGTATTCAGTATGCATTCTTATAAGTTTAACCGAATATCGTTCTCAGAGCTAGCTTGACATTGAAAACCCAGCTCGATATTGAAAGTCGATCTACGATCTACGATCTCACAGCCAACTTCACTCAGCTTGCATAGAACAATAAAAGATAACGGTGCATGATCGAACCATTCATTGAATTGTTCAACTTTAAACTCCCTTACTCGTGCAACATCGCATTCTTTTAAAAGCAAGTAATCAATTACGTCTATCACATCCTGATTCCCCCCGGGTGCTTATTTACAAATGTCACAGTTTACCCAAACTCATTTTAATGGCATTTTAAACTTTGAGTATCATATATGTGATACTCATATGGTTGATTAACAATAGTTGTCCAATTCTTATCACATTAGATGTATTATTGGTAACACATGTACAGGCCAAAACGATAATTATGCTTTGATATGCATTATTGAATGTTACATGTTAATGTGCATAATATCGTCTCCTATAATTCTTTTAGAATGGGGTTTAAAATTCATGTTTTATGTATGAAATAATGTATATATGTATGCATATTTGATTGTAAACAATGAGACACAAATAAACTATTAAATCCTTCGTAATATTTGAATGGTCAAATTGATTGATACATTTTTAAAGAATTTACCTTCATGGCGAGCAGACAGGTGGATTGTTCGTGCCCTGAGGCTGACAGCTAAATAAATTGGACTTCAATGCAACTTTTTAAATATCTGACGTCCAATAAAAAAATTGAATATGTATACCAAGATTGAAATCTTTCTGACACTTGGTATTTGGTATATGACTACATTCACACTGAAATTCTAAGATACTTCTGGTAAACAGAGTTATGGTCCTTGTCACATATGGTTGTGTAATGATGATGATGAATATATGTACTAAGTTTAATCACTTTTTGTCAAATATTATTTGGAATATGACTGTTCGTTAAATATTTATTCAGTTCTTACACATATATATTCAGTTCTTACACATATATATTCAGTTCTTACACATATATATTCAGTTCTTACAAATATATATTCCGTTCTTACGCATATATATTCAGTTCTTACACATATATATTCAGTTCTTACACATATATATTCAGTTCTTACACATATATATTCCGTTCTTACGCATATATATTCAGTTCTTACGCATATATATATTCAGTTCTTACACATATATATTCAGTTCTTACACATATATATTCAGTTCTTACATATATATATTCCATTCTTACGCATATATATTCCGTTCTTACTTATATATATTCAGTTCTTACACATATATATTCCGTTCTTACGCATATATATTCCGTTCTTACGCATATATATTCAGTTCTTACGTATATAAATTCAGTTATGACACATATATATTCAGTTCTTACACATATATATTCAGTTATGACACATCTATATTCAGTTATGACACATCTATATT